>JBAJHX010000046.1:752952-765799 GCA_037176925.1 Amniataba percoides | reverse complement strand
GGAACACAGGGAATCCAAATACAGGGAAGAACAAGGAATCCAAATACAGGGAACACAGGGAATCCAAATACAGGGAACAGAGGGAATCCAAATACAGGGAAGAACAAGGAATCCAAATACAGGGAACACAGGGAATCCAAATACAGGGAACACAGGGAATCCAAATACAGGGAAGAACAAGGAATCCAAATACAGGGAACACAGGGAATCCAAATACAGGGAAGAACAAGGAATCCAAATACAGGGAACACAGGGAATCCAAATACAGGGAACAGAGGGAATCCAAATACAGGGAAGAACAAGGAATCCAAATACAGGGAACACAGGGAATCCAAATACAGGGAACACAGGGAATCCAAATACAGGGAAGAACAAGGAATCCAAATACAGGGAACACAGGGAATCCAAATACAGGGAAGAACAGGGAATCCAAACCCAGGACTTTCCTGTTGTGAGCCACCAGTGCTGACCACTGAGCTAGTAGGCAAACAAAATCCTACAAATCCTGTAATATCATAACAAGTCTTACTTATTAATCTGCAACATAGTCTTAGTGTACCAACATACTCAGGGATATTAATGGTATGGAGGCTGCGACACATGCTCATAGAGATAATTAAGGTGATTTAGAGTTTAAGCTTTTAAGTACAATATGGAGTTTTTAATTGGTTATGAACGAGTCTCAATCATGGGTTTGAAAAGACCTTTACATTATCACAATGAAGGTAAAAAACCAACACGCCTGTTGTTACTACTCACAACGTTATTTATCTTATTTATCAACGTCTTTCTTTATCCAACCTGTTTTTAGATGCAGCCTTTTCCTCTTCCTTTCTTTCTTTGCCATTACTTTTAAGCTAGTCCATAAGCTCTAGCTGCCTAGGCTCCAGCTGTGTGTAGTGATCGTACACAGGTATGAAGGTAGAATCACCTGTAAAATCACTGGACGACCTTATTATAGTTTTCTTTGAATTCTCTGAGCTTTTAGCCCATGTTTGTACCATGATGCAACTCTTATTGAAGATTTTAACTTGTGTATAAATCAATGTGATGACTCAAATATCTTGAGTGTCATTGACTGTTTTGATTTTATTCAACAGGCTAGTTGAACGGTGCACTTACACAGCAACAGCCTTGACTTTTTGTCAAAGGGTTGATGTTACTGCTCTCAACAGAGAGTCGTGTTTAGTTGAAGTCTCTCTGGTACGGTTATATGCTGGTTTCATACTTTATCACTGAAGGGAATTGCATGTCAGAATCAAGGAACACATCAGCAACATCAAATATTGAATATCCTCCTCAGACCTGTTGAAAAGCTTTTACCAATTTTAAAAGCTATTTTCTAGTTGTTTTAAGTACTTGTAACTCTCTTCATGCTGGCCTATCAGAGGTGACCGAAGCAAACCTGCAGACCACTGCCAGGATTTAGACTAAACTTAAATGTGAGGTCCTGTGACTCCTGCACTAAATATCAGACTCTCTTTACATTTGTGATCCTCCACAAACCCTGAAATCCTCCACAGCTGCTCTTTTAACTATTCCCAAGATCTCCACAAAATGTCTGAAGACGTTACTACGCTCCAAAAATATGGAACCACCTGCCTTCAAATATCAGACCTGCTGGCTCAGGAAACAGTTTTAAACCACTCAAAGGTATATTTTTAATATAGTCTATAATTAGCAGCAGTCTATTTGAATGCTATTTAAATAACACTCATTGTCTTCCTTCTTCTTTGTGTTTTAAACTTGTGTTTTTGGTTTTTGTATGTTCTCATATTTAGTGCAATTATATTTAAAACCCTTCCACCCAATGATAAATCAGCTTAAAAATCATAGTTCTTGAGCTGTAAGGAGCATATTTGTTCTGAGATGCCTTGTTTTTTGTTTGTTTGGTTTTGTTTTTTCAGTATTAAAGTAATCCACTGTTGTCTGCACATCCATAGAGACACCACAACAGGACCTGCTGATAGCAAATCTAACATACTTAATGGTGATAATTTAATCCTGGTTACATCCCCAAAGCATTACTGGGACTGTATGATTTTGTAAAATTATGAATGAGTTAGTTACCTTTGTTTCATGTGAGGAGGAGTTTACAGTGTCAGTGAACATCTCTGTGGTTCAGTTAACAATAACAGGCTGCTTTGTAATAACCAAAACAAGTCAGTCATAGGTAGTGATGAATATAATATATTTTTACCAAGTAGCACAGTTACTATTTTCTCACACCACTTTCATGTCCAAATGAGGCGTGCTGTTATATAAAAAAAAAAAGATAACTACATCCAGTTTCATCTCAGTGACTCATTTAACAATACTCTTTGTTGGAACTGCACAAAGCAAAGCAATTACAATTTATTTAAAATGCATTCAAGCCTTTTATTCTCCTGATATTGTCTTAAAGGACGAGATCACTCTGCTGATATTGTTATTCAGGTGCAGATGTGGGCTAAGGTAGCCACGGGGCCTGTGAATGATTTAATGGAGTGGAGCACAGAGAGATGGCCTATAAGAATCTAATAAGACACCTGCACCTGGGAGGGTTTTATACGACCTACGTGAGGTGTAGGGGAGGACAGGGAAATAGAGGGGGCAGATGGATGAAGGTGGATGGGGAGATTGAAGAAGAGAGCAAGTGAGGAAAGAAGGAGACATAAAAACATAAATAAGGCAGATTGGGGGAGGAGTGTTGGGGAGGGTGGGCAGACTAAGAGCGAGACTTGAAATTATGAAGAGAAAGAATAGGAAATAGAGAGAGCACTCGCTGTTCTCAGTGTGAAAACTTCATCAAACATTCATCAGACATTCACTCGATTCAGCAAGTATGAAGGCCACTTTGCTCTAATTTCTGTCTTTGTATGTGCTAATCTCTGATCTTTTGATTAATCAACAAAAAAATCCAAATCTAGCTGTGTAATGAAAATGGTTATTTGCAACACATTTGTCAGGAATGTTATTAACACCAACAGCTCATGACTTAAACTGCAGAGTCACTTCTTCTCATATGACGTTAACAAAGTGACAGAGGAGCAGGCAGGTTAGGGATGGTGTGAAGTGGATGACAGGACAAAGGTATTCTGGTATGACACTGTCATTTTTGGTTTTATTGTTTTTTGTGTGTTGATAAGAAATGAACCAATAAGATCAGTGGGGTCACCCACCTCTGATGTCTGCTACAAGCACATGAAGGACACTGCATGAAGGGCACGTTGCATTGAGTTAGTTTACTAGTTAATTGGCAGAGGATGGCTCTGCTGTCATTCTGTGACACCTCTGTGCATATGAAGGCTGAAGGGAGTTTGACAGACCACATTATGGGATATCAAGTCGCACAGACTAATATCACAGTGTGAGCTCTGACCTCCCCTTACATCTATTACTGGTGAGGAGGCTCATCAGAGAGCACATCCTCAGTGAGGGGGAGTATAGTGAGAGAGGTCCAGAGGGTCTGGGGTATTTATTTACTCCCAACTATTGGTAAGCAATGTCACTGAGTTGGCCTATGGCAATGTCCGCAGTGAAACATGCCAAGGGAAGATGACTTTGTTGTCAGGGTGATGGTTGTTGTCATCAGCTTATGTGCTAAACTATAAGATAAATATATTTAACCTGCATTACCCTCCTTAAAATGCATGTTCATCAGTTATAAGGCGCTAAATTACTCTGATTGGCTTCTTACTAGCAAAGTCTTTTATTGCACTGTAGTTTACTTTGGAGAAACTTTGGAGGTGGGGATAAATTATACAGAAGCTGATGTCTCCCCTGCGTTGATTGTGGCTTTTTTGGCAGCAGCTTTTAAATCACAGTCATGATTATGATTATAAAAGGGCTCAGCAATCAATGACTATCAAACATCAGCCCAACCCTGTTTCCAACAGCTCAAATGAGTAGATGATGAGAATCGCATCCTGACATAAGGAAGACACAGTCAGTGGTGTAGAAGTCACTAGCTACTTTTTTATATGGAAAAACTCACACATACCCTGTTGGTTCTTGTAAAGTCGATGTATTTGGTACGCAGATGTTAACAGATCAAGTTTTCTACAGTACATGAGTCCTGCCTCCATAACCCAGTATCACTAATAGGATTGGCTGTGCCATTTCTTGTTAATGATTTTGATCTATGCTTGAGCGGATAGATGTATTTTGATGTCAGTTTCACTTTGTCCTTTAAAAGTTGCATTATGCAAATGTGGGGAGGTGTGTGGGTGTTTCTGGAGCATTTGTGGAGCATTCACACACATTAGTGTGGAGCCAGGACAGTGTTGAATCCATATGCAGTGTCTAGCTCTCTGTAGGCAATTTTTGCATGATATAACTTGAGATAAAACCGTGCAGTAAATATACCACATTTACATTATTTGCCTCTACTTTAGGCATTAATCCTGTCAAACACAGAGAAGAGACTCATTTAGTGGTCACTACATACTGGAGAGGTGATTCATTTAATAGATGGATGTAACAAACCTTTTGCTCAGTGAGAACTTTTATCTGTAATTTCAGGAATAATTATGCTTTGATGCTGTAATTTATCAATATAAAATGGTTTGAGATGCAGTGTATTCAGTCTAAAACATGTTGTGATATTGCTGTGGTGTTGCAGAATTAGGATGCACTGATATTTGCAATTCTATTAGCATGTCTACATGCACTATTCATTACACATTGTTCTGTTTCACAGTCTGCATATGGTCAGGAAAGAGGTGATACTCCATCATTACTGTCAGTAATAAGACATCTCATTTGGTTAAATGCTTACAGGGACCAGCAGAGCCTCTTATGGAAAGGTTCAGGCCACTGCCAGAATATTCAGAATGATTTTCTGTCATTCCAACATTGATTTAAACCTTTTTTACATGTAATATGTGAGTGCTGTCTCAGTAAAACAAATGTAAGGATATTAACTGTTATCATCCCAAAAGCCGTGTGTTGCCCAAATTCAGCAACTGAATGTAGCAATCCACACTGAGATGTGTGTTCTGTCCTCACTATGGATGGTAAAGGCAGAGCTTTGTCACCATTGCCATGGTTGCCTCATGGCAACAGTAACACTTCTGGAGTCTGGAACTAATATGAGGATATGGTATTTGTTAACATTTCATTAACATTATTTTCACTATCTTTACAGGACTTTCTGTTGAAAGGCAATCCATTTTTTTAGAAATTAAGCAAGCAGCTGTTGGTGTCAGATTATGTGATTTTACCATTGGCAGTCCTCTATATGCTGATGATATAGTCCTTATATGAATTAAAATTTACTCATTAAATATTCTATACTGTTGGTGTTGTAAATGGAGTTTGACAATAAACAAAGATGAAGCTCAGGTGGTGTGTAAGATCACCAGCTTACCTTTGAAGAAGGAATAAAGTCTTACCAGATGGTAAGGTTCTGGGGGCTGTCAAATTATTATTCTTGAACGAGGGAACTTGCAAAAGTGTTTGACATGGCAGGTCTCCAGTATAATTTATATGCATATAAATTATGTAGTGTTGTGTGTCAAATTTAAAAAAATGAAATTTGAGACTTATAATAGAAATAGTCTATAGTTTTGTGGAAACCTAAGTGCATAGTTGAGAATGTTTCGTTTACCTTTCAGAGCAGAGCTCAGTTCGTATGTGGTAACCTGCCCCTGGCAGTGGAAACAGGACACTTCCACTCAAGTCAGGAGAAAAATAGAAAGTGTAGAGGTCTAAAGGTCCAGACCATACTCCAACATTTCCCACTATGAGCTAGCACTTGCCATCAATAGCAAGGAAAAACTTTGTTTTAAGAGCAGAAACTTCTAACATAGGCAGGCTGTTGTTGGCCGGCCATCTGCTTTCACTGGTTAGGTTGAGAGACAGAGAGACAGAGAGAGACAGAGGCAGATGCAACAACAATAATAACAACTGCAATAATTATCATTATTATTATTAAATATAATAGCAATACCAACTAAGATAATATAAATATTGATACATTATTGATGCTGCTCATCCTGTCATTGGATTCCAGGGGTGCTGGAGTCAGTCCCAGCTGTCATTGGGTGAGACAGATCATTGGGTGGGTCAAGTCACCAGTCACCAACATAGAGACAGACAACCCCTAACACTCACATCTGTGGGCAGTTTAGACTCGGAAATGAACCTGCCTTGCATGTCTTTGGATTGTGAGATAAAGCCAGAGTATCTGAAGAGAACCCACACCTGCACGGGGAGAACGTGTGAACTCCACCCAGAAGGGCCCACACACAGGGACGGGTCAAACCCCCTTACTGTGAGGTGACAGTGCTGACCACTGCACCACTCTGTAAAAGTATGACTTTTAATAAAATATTGTGAATAAAAGCAGTACAAACCATGACAATAACAGAAGTATGACTGATAATAACAGTAACAGCCTGTGACAACAATCCACAGGAACATCTTAGACCAGAACATGACAAAAACTGATAACATGAACTGATGGAACAAGAACGTGTACAGAAGGAGAGAGGCGCTACCTTCAGTCTATCAGTCTGCCTTACACCTGCATATCTGATTGTTGTTGATGGCTCACCTCAGTAAAAGTAAAAGTAAAGGTGTTAAGCCAACTCTTGAATGTGGAGTGAGTGTCTGCCCGCTGAACCCGCAGTGGCATCTGATTGCACAGGACAGTGTGGTCATGCAGAACATGTAGAAACAGTTGAAGTGTAGCTGGATGAGAGGCTGCAGTCTGAAGCGTGCTGAATAGTTAAAGTAGCACCGTAGCTTTGTGAGACTGTGATGGACAAAAAGCTCCTCTGCACGTGGTCGACCTTAATTTAAAGTTGAGGTGTGTTGGTCTAGACAAGAGACAGCGGATCTATTCTTGAATGAATTTGAATTGTGCCACGGCACTTTGTGTGTGTTGGTGAGAGGTTGCAGTATGTGCCCCAGCCATCTGTGTGTGTTTGTCCTGATTGTCTGTGTTTACCTGTTCAGCACCAGCGAAGCCCAGAGGATAGCTGTTGGTAATGAACCTTGTAATTAGAGCTTTAGCCTTGGGTTTGTCTGCTGGTGTGGGTGTGTGTGTTTGTGCATTTGCAGTATAGTTTATATTTTGGTGTCACCTGGCACATCCCCATTGAATTAAAAGACAGCACTATTTTATAAAACATGCATTTTCACATATAGAAAACAAGAAAAGAGTGAGAGGGAAATAGATCACCACATTACATTAAGTACTTATATACTTTATATGTCTTTCACATATTTGAAATAACAACTTCCAAATGCTTATATACTGTTAATCTTTGTAACAAGTAACAAGCTTTTTAAAATGTTTATATTTGAAGAGCCAACTCAAGCCCTTCACATCATCCATATCTACTAAATCAATATCTGTTTAATCTTACTAAGAACATTTTGTGCTGCTCTCATTAAAAAGGGGCAGTAGAAAACAAAATGTGATTCATGTTATATATCAGCATATTGAACAAATCTGCTTTTCTCCACCAGACTGCACAATGTAGAGTAATCAGAAAAATCATAATGTTTTACACTGAGAGAAACAAGAGAGGTTTGATATAAAGAAAGTAAATATACTTCTTTGGGTATATTTGATCTTATGACAGAAAAATGTATGAAGAGACATACAGTGAGTCTTTGGTCACTGTCTTTAAAGAGCACTTGGGAATCCAGCCTCCAGCTCATCAGGAGCTTCAGTACAGCACCATGAACTCTTCCTCTGTGTGTGAACTGTAAATAGTCTTTCTGTATCATTTTCTACTATCGGAGGAATTGAAAAGAAGTCAGTAGAGAGCCATTTGTTTTCAGTGTAGACATTATGTTATATTCTGGATAACATAAAGTTAGTCATGGTTTAGTAATATGAGCTTTAGGCAGAGAACTGGCTTCCCTCTGTCTCAGTTCTTCTCCTTTTTATTGGACCTTTTGGCTCCTCTTCTCTATTGTGCTTTAACTTAACCGATGACATTTCTGCCTCCTTAAATCATGTCCCTGACATAAACTCCAGCCTGCACGGCCGCAGTGCGACCACAGTGCTGTTAAATGGAGAGCTGACAGGCCGAGACTCTGACTTATCGCTCCCAACCTCCAAACAAACTGCTGTTACCTTGGAAATCCTGACTGCACTTTATTGATGTGGACTGACAGAGTGGGATCCAAGTTCATCGACGGGCTTTTGAATGTGTCTGTGCCTGTTGGTGTGTGCTTTTCTCCTCTGGACTTCATGTCTGCCTGCCTCTCACTCTATCGAGACTACTGCTTTTATTCCTCAGAAGCGTCATTTTCTTTGCTCTCTCTCTCTCTATCTGTGTGTGTGTGTTTGTGTGTGTGTGTGTGTGTGTGTCAGTCTCAGTGTCTGTCACTGCAATAATGTGCTTTCACTGATGAGATGGCAGGGGAGTTGGAGAAACAAAGACAAGTGAGACAGATCACAAAGAAAAAGAAGAAGTGACAGGATGGACAATGGGGAAATCTCTGACAGAGAGCTGTTTTATATCTAAGTGTGCTGGTGAGAACCATGAGGCTAGAGGTAGAACATTAGGAAAGATGATTCTCCTCCTGATTAATATTTTGTTGCTTATTATGTGAAAATGTGCAAAACTTGTTCTTATTGTTTACTGTTTTTACCTAAAATGTGTTGTCAATCAAATGCCACAGTGCAGACAACATAAAATGTCAGCATGAGTCAGTAGGTTTAACCCACAGGGTGAGAAATATCATGCACTTTATTTAAGTTTATTATGAAGTATTTTCAGTATTTGCAATAGCAAGAGATTTCAGCAAAGATGGTGAAAGAAAAATGCCACAGTAGGGGGAGGTACATGCTCAATAAATTCAACTCAGTTGTTATCACCCATTTCTGTTTTTATCTTCCATAAACGCTGATGTATCTGTCATCAGATCCACACACAGTTTATGTACACAAAAACACACAAACACAGTCCACACTCATGATACAGAGAAAATACACTGCACCTAATCATGTCATGTGTCTTACTGACTAAGAATAATTCATTTAATTATAACCTAATTATTCATATCATTTGTTACAGCATAATAAGTAACATAATGGGTGATCGTTTCAAGACGGAGAGATATCAGGTCTGTTTTAGGGAAGCTAACCCTTGTTATCTGCACACTGGTAGAGGCTAAGAACAGTTCTTCTGAGTAGGTTTTTCCTCATATGGTAAGCATTTTAAGCTTGGTACTGGGATTGGAAATGTGGGGTGGCTCGCCTCAGTGGAAAGAGGACGAATACACCGTATGATAAGCTACACTGTGGAGTTGGTTGGTTTAGTTCAGAGGACAGGACTTTTAGGGTGCTGTGTGCAGTCACAGCTCATAAACTCTGTGTTTCAGATGTTTCCAAACTGTAGACTGGCCGCTTGTTAAACCACAATGTCTCCATTTTTTTCCGACAAAGCTGCTTGAAGTAACTTTTTACATCTGTGCAGTTACAGGTAGTAATGTAATGAGTCATGGAAGCCAAAGTGGTTATTTGGATGGTTACAACTTTTTTTAGGTTAAGAGACATTCTCACTCTCTTCAGTATTTAGAGGCCATTAGTGGCCATTACAAGTACAGCTGAAGAGACATTTGCTGTTTTCAGCTGTCAGTGGTGTTGGCAGGTTTCAGAGAACCTTCTCTTGATGGAGGCCTCAGAGAGCTTCAGATGAGATGGGTTGTTCTGTCATCAGGACACATTTGTAGCAAAATCTTTGGCCTGTTGCTCTGTTGTAGGTGTGGTTTTAAGATTTTGTCATCAGAGAGCGGTTCTGGATGACCAAAGACAACCAAAAAGCAGTTTATCTTTTTAAGTTTACAGAGGACTTTTAAAAGAAAAAAACCCTCAAAATCTCTAATATATGAATGATTTATGTGTTTTCTCTTTCAGTGCCTGGCTGTGTGGGAGTCATTCCTCCTGTCTCAGAGAGCGGAGCCCAGCGAGCAGAGGGATGAAGAAAATGAATCTTAAAGTGTTGGGATGACTGAAAAACAAAGATCACTTTCTCTTTCAAAATCACATGAAACTCACTCTGTTTTCTGTCCAACGCACCCAAATATAGACGTTGAACCAATGTCCACTAATGCAAACAGGAAAAAAACAAGCACATTCTGTCTTTCTGCCTTCTTTATTTCTGTCTGGCCAAAGAAGTTGATCTCAGTCTTGCCATTCCAGTGATGACTGTGCATCACACAAACCAGTACTGTGATCCAAACGTTCACATATCAGTGCCTACACACCTCTGAGTGCCATGAGTTAAAAGAAGACTCCCAGTTCTTTGGCTCTCGTTGCCCTTTTTGCGGTGCATCATTTTTCATAGCCACAGTAGCTGTACTGTGTTTAGATGACAGTGACGTAGAAATATTTCCCTCCGCTCTGGATTGAGAACAGCTGTGTCCCACTGAGATGTATCTGAATGCTAAAATGTGCCATTATCATAAGGTCTTACCTCTCATAAAATTGATGATAAAGCCATGTTGTCCCTTGTACAGAAGTCTAAGAGTTCCAAAGTAGCATATGGATTTAAAATGATGTTATTCAGTGAGGCAGCAGGAGCGGGTTACTATAGATGCTTTGAACAAATGGGAACTAACACGATTGACTTAACATGTACACATGATACACATGATGTCTCTGACTTGGGACACAGCTACTGATACCGAAGTACCGCCTCAGTGATACCATAATGTCATGGAAGTATGTGACGCACTAAGATATTTTCCTAACCTCAGCCATAGTATAGCATTTTAGCCCAAAATATCGTTCCTGCTTTTCCACACTGAGATCTGGTTTCAAGTTTTTGAAAACACTAATGTTTTTTTGTTGTTGTTGTTCAATTGTCATCAGAAACTTGTTTGTTTACAGTTTTCCTGACAGGAGCCTCAAAAGACCAGAATGGTGTGAAGCTTTAAGACTTGGCTTTAGTAAGAGACGTGGCCATGGGCCACAGCCCGTAATGGTCCAACCCTATGGGAATGTAAATGAGTTGCTCATGTTCCATTTCCAGGTTCACTGTTAGTCAGATCCACAATATCCACCACAACAGCACCAAAATCTAATGCTTCTGTATGTTCAGTTTTACTCTTTATACTACAGTGGATACCTTCATACGCACTGCCACACTTGTCTGCTTGTACAGTCATGTAGACCTGGGCAGATGACAAAATTCAGACTCTTAGTCTGTATAATTAAGTGGAAGTCTCTGATTGGTGGGGCTCCAACACAAAATCATCAAGTCTTTGAGCCAAGTCAAAGAAAGAAAGTTTGATGGCCGTTTGACAGTGTTCATCTCAAATGTTGTGAAAGCCAAGCCTGGCACAAGCACAGGAAATAACCAAACTTTCAATTAGTACATGTGCCTTTGAATGAATGCAAGTTTATGATCTTGTATTTTCTCTTTAAAAAGTGTGTACACCAAAAAGTAATATTAGAACATTTCATTACACAATGGCTTATTGAACATTATGGAAAGATGACATCTTCATCTATCTAAAGTTAGAGACTTCCTCTCAGACTAACATGTAACATGTAACTATTGATCTCCTGTTAAAACTTTGAACAGAGAAGAAATAAATCCTGATTTTTTTGTTCTCGAATGTTTGGTTGTCTGTGCCAACAGAGATTTCACGTTTACATTTCTCATAAAGACTAGTGACAGTATCTGCAGTGTCTTTAAAAGAATGCTTAAATGATCTTTTTCTACTGATGTCATCTTTATTTCTCTCTTTGTTTTTTTGCTTTTATTATTATTGAATATGTAAAAAAAAATCTGAATAAAACTGATTTTGAGACGTCTCCCACTTTAAACTGTTTAGGCTACTGTAGACTGTAAAGGCATAAACAGCAGTGAAAGTGATGTGAAAAGCAAATATGTTGAGTGTCTCTCCCCGGCATTCAGGCTCAGATGACTCACATACATACATCAGCTTGGAAAAATGTGATGTTTATCCACAGCAAGCAGATTTTGTCTTCCCCAGTGTCAAAGCGTCTTACAACGTTCTGCTAGTTGGCAGTGCTCATGCTGAATGTAGAAGCTATGTTGAGCACTTTTCCGGTCATTATTCCACTTCCCTGACATATCGATCGAGCACATTTTCGCTCTGGGGCTGAACAGAAATGTCTGTTTTTTAAACAGTTGAAACAAATCAGTCTGCTGAAGTTGTGCTTCACACATAAAGTGAGAGTTTCTCTATATCATTTTCAACAGTTTACAGAGACATTTGTGCTCCACCCTCTACCGCAGCTGGTGTTGGTGCAGTGCAGAGCTGGGGATTCACCAGAGTATAGCCACTATGAGTAAGCCTGCTTCACATTGTACACAGTTTTGCATGGTTAATGTGAAAACACACTTTTGCAGCTTTAAATAATTGTGGTCAAATTGGATGCCTATGAAAAGATTTCATCAAAAATAATAGTATCTCCCAAGTCTTTTGCATAAAAAGCTGTAGTTAGTATTACTAAATAGAAAATCACTGGATCATAAGAATCACTTGCGTGCTGATGAAAATAAAACCAACATGCCTGTTGGTCTGCATGGTGAGCACTGTGCAGCTGTACATGCTCCTACTAAGTAGGTTATCCTACACACTTAATCAAATTAAATATTAAACAGGGTGCTTTAAATACAGCAGTGCCTTGAAAATTCACGCTCAACCGCTTTTTTCCTAATGCAGAGGGGAATACAAGCGAGGCTGAAGATGGAGGGATCGAGGAGAGCATGTATTTGTAAATGTACATACATCTGACCTCTGCACTCAGGAGAAGTGTGCTGACTGCTGTGTTATGTATGTGGTGTGTGTGGCTAGATAGATAGATAGATAGATAGATAGATAGATAGATAGATAGATAGATAGATAGATAGATAGATAGATAGAT
>JBAJHX010000046.1:733738-750894 GCA_037176925.1 Amniataba percoides | reverse complement strand
CACCTCCGAAGCTTCTCTCTGCAGAGCTGCTCGATCTAACTCTTTATTCACTTGCTTTTCTTCTTTGGTCTTCTGTTTACTTGTCTTTGTCGGGTAAGTTGTTGTTGACAAAGGAGGGATGGATGTTTTCATTGCTCATTGTCTTGTAGTTTGGTGGTTGTTTGTCCTCCACCACCTCCACTTCTAAAACCTCATTCTTTTTTCATGACATGAGGTGCATGTGCAGTCTTGAATCATAATGCTAATAATGATTTATTTCTTTAGAAATATTTGTGACACCAGAGCAGATAAGCACCAGGAGCAGTCATGTCACTGGACATTCAGACACTGTAGCACAATGTTGGTCCAAAAAGCTCTGTGCTACTCTTCTTGCTTTGTTTGTTATAAGCCAGTGAGGAAACTGATCAAGGCTTAAAGGTAACAATGTGCCGTTTCTTCTTTGTCTGGAAACAATCTATAGGTGTAAAAAAAAACTCTAAATAACATATTTTTTATTATCTGTTGTCCACAGCACATCTGATTGTCTGTTGACTCATCAGACTACATGTATTACCACTGAAAGAAAAGCTGTTATCATAAATGTGACATTACTGCTCCTGATGTGTTACAATCAACAGAGGGGGCTCCAAACGCAGACAGGCATGTTAAGGTCCTAAATACACGGGAACACAGCAAACACAACAGAAACAAAGACAGCAGATTCTTGGAATAACTCACCCTAAGTGATGAGAACATGAGACTACGATTGAGCTAACCATCAAGAAACAGGAGCTGATAGACAGGAGGAGTCATGGAGGCAGGTGTGCAGGGCCATCAGGGGTCCAGCAGACAGGAGAGGGACCACCACACACACACACACACACACCCAGAGAGACAGACAGGGACACACACACACACACCCAGAGAGATAGACAGACAGACACACACACACACACACACACCTAGAGAGACAGACAGACAGAGACACACACACACAACACCCAGAGAGACAGACAGGGACACACACACACACACACACACACACATACACACACACAGACAGGGACACACAGGGGTAATAGGAAATACAAGAAAAAATACTGGGCCATAGCTGTGACCATTGACATGACAGTAAATGAAAGTAAATGGGATTATTATAATAGTTATTACTTTGCATAAGAACTGAGGCCTTGAAACAAAACAGTTGCCTCCAGGCAGGCTGAAATAAATGGAAGGAACATTGTATAATCCCTGTGCCGCCATCTTTTCCTTCCTGAACCACGGAGAGTCTTCTTAAAAATGAATCACCACATTTTTCTGCAACATCTCGTCCTGCGAACACTGGCGACCTGGTCTGCTCTTTCTATTTCTGACATCATGAGTGCTGCAGCTCACAGTGAGCCCCGAGGCTGACAGAGATCCAGACTCACAGTCCGTATGACATAATCTGACTTAATGACCGCAGCCCACTCACCGCTTCTCCATGTTATCATATTGTCTTCATTTCATCAGCCTGCTCTGACCCTTTTTAAGATTTAACACTGTGATTAATGCGATCTGCAGAGTGGAGTCCAGTAGCTGCGTCTTTGTTTGCTCTCCGTGAAGCCTGGGTGTTTAATTCATGATGATAGCATGAGCCATAAAGAAAGTTAAGTAAAGAAGTTATTCAAATGAACTCATAAAAACGTCATGTACCTCATTCTATTTGCTTTTTGAGACAGTCCTTAACAATGCTTATTTACATGTGAAGAATAAATCCTTACAGAAGATATGCTGGAATTTTTCTTGTTGAATAACAGCTGGATGTGAAGAGTGCAGGGTCCTTTCATGGTCAGGTTTGCTTCCATCCTGCCTGTTCAGAGACCAAAAACAAAACACACTGTCTGTTCTCTTCGATATACAGGCGTTATAGGTTTTTTTTATAATAGCTAACTCACATTTCTACACACTGAATTGACTTTTTCAAAACTCTACTCACAGTGCTGTTTGCCAGTATGTTGCTCAGTTACCAAATATTCAGTCTGATACACATCCGACAGTGAACCCAAACACTGACAACATTTAGTCACACTTGTGTTACCATAATTACCATAAGAATCACTAGCAAAAAATAAATATTATGTTTAGATATTGTCTTTGAAGTATAATTTCATTAACTGTATTCCACTCAGTTCCATTCTTTACTGCTGACATTGGACCACATGCTGCAATAGGCTTTATTTCTTTTGCCATTTTTATAAACTAACCCAGAGTTAATTCTTTAATATTCCTGTCAATAAACATCAGCCTGTGGTAGAAAACAAGAGTGGATGGGCCTGTTCTTGTACACATAGGTGTATAGAGGTACAGTATGTTACACCTGTGGTAAAGAGGTTTCCATGGTGTAGGGCAGTGTTTCTCAAATAGTCGCGCAAATGGGGCCACTTTGCAGTTATGTTGTAAATTTATTAAGAAAAGTCTTGTTCCGTCATTCCGACATTAAAACAAACTAGTTAGTGAGCGCAGCAGAGGAATACATCGTCACGCTTATGGGGCGGGGCATGACAGAAAATAATTGAGAACCACTGGTGAAGGGTAGGAGTGTGTGTTTTGACGAGGTAAGCTGCAGGTAGGAACTGTTCTTGTGGTGTGAGTGGAGCAGGGGAGTTAATAGATGAGTGGAATAGTTGGAAATAGAATATGATGTCTTCCAAATCGAACATTTTAACATTTGACTGGGAAGTGTTACGCTGCATGTAAAACATTTCCTCACTCAGATGAAGCTCAGCTCCGTCATGTAACAACACAACACTTATTATCCATTATGACCAAATTTAAACTTTTTACATTTTGTTTTTCTATAGATAAATGTACTTTAAGACAGGGGGGGGGGGTCATCTGTTTCCCCCTGCTCCCAGTCTGTATGCAGAGCTAATAACAGATAATAACGTGACATAACTGCGGCTCCTCACTGTGACACAGATGAGACTCCATCTTTCTTCTCATTCTCAGGAAGAAAGCAAATAAATGTATTTGTTTGTTCCATTATTGGGTTTAAGAAATAACTTTATAGTTTTCCCTCACACTGGAGTGAACAATAAAAGACTGTAATTGCATTCAGATCATGCCACAAAGTGTTTTTTCTTCACATTTCTGCTTCTTCTGAGAGGAGAGTTTTTAATAGAATATGAAGAAAAAATGAAAAACATTTTCCGTCTATATATCGCACCGGAGTTTCCACTGTTATCATCTGGCAATCGCAAAACAACACGTGCCTCATTAATAGCATCCCCACAGGGCTGACTGTCAGTCATCTCCACCTGTTACACCGGGTCTAACCCCCAACAGATACTGACAGTGCAGGAGATCCAGCCCATGGTAACAGAAACACACACACACACACACACACACACACACACACACACACACACACACACACACACACACACCAATGAACCCAAATTCCCTGTCACCAAACCTGCCTGCCAATCCAGCAACTATTTCTCTACCAGTTCCTCTCTACTTATTTGCAGGGGAAAGGGGATAAAAGCAGCAAATCTGACAGAAGCCTGGAAGTGTTTGGAGGTAGATTACTGACATTTCAGTCATTGTGAGAAAGCTGCCTCTGTTCTGTTAAAGAGGAAGAAGGAGGGCAGATGGAAAGATGGTGGTAAAAAAAAAAAAAAAAATTATCAAATTCAGTAAAAATCATGGTGTTTGCATACAGCCTGAGCTCTGTAACCAGGAAACACACAGAGTTCCTGTTTACCAAGCTCAGATGTCAGCAGTCTGACACCAGCTTCATTTGTGTAGATTATGGATTCACCTCTCTATCTGTCCCTGGTGAGAGGCGGGTTCATGACTGGTGTGTCCAAATCAGTTCAGTTCAGAAAAAAAGAAATAACAATACATCATCTCACTGATTTGTAAAAAGGCAAATCATCCTTTGTCAGATCTGCCTGAGCACAAGTAAACAACTTTTAAAATGTTTGTTTTCTGAATGTCTCCATCCTTAAATGGTCTTATTATTTAAACAAAATGAGATCTTGAATAATTAGTCTTCCTCATAATGGCACATCAGGTGGCTGCCTCTGTGTGCACCTTGCTTTGTCTTGTTTGGTAACTTCTCTTTCATCAGAGAAGAGCTCTGCAACTATGGTCTTTCTCTTACTCCATCTGTATCTGTCCATCTTCCCCCTGCTGCATCTATTTTCACCAAGCTGTACTGTATAGTGTTTGTAGTACTTTTCCAACCAACTCTAGCAAGATAAACTGACTTTCAAAAGCAACACAGTCTACATACAGTACATGTGACCATGATACAGAGGACAGTGTCCAAGATGGTCAAGACAGGAGTGTGCAGGTCTTGCATGTTCCTCACTGATTCTGGTCTACCTGTCTGAGGTTCACTGGCCTGGTGGGGACATGATCTGCTGACTTCTGTTAGTCAGGAAGTTTGTGCTTCATTTAGTGAGCTGGGTGAGTTTGGAGAGAAGGATTTCTGAGATGATGCTGCTGATTGCTGAGCTTAAGTCCACGTACCGTAGCTTGTATATGTCCCTGGGAAGCTGAGGTGTTGTAGGATGGACTACAGTCCCATGTTGACTTCATCATCCACTGACCTGTTTGTCATGTAGGCAAATTGCAGGGTGTCCAACAGGGGGGCTGTGATGTTTTTCAGGTTTGCCAACATCCGTCTCTCAAAGAGTTTCACCACCACACGTCATGGTGGTGGATCAGGATGATGGGGAAGTGTTTGAAGTAAGAGGGAACTAAAATCAGCTCCAGAGATGTGTTGAGGATCTGTGTGAAGACGGACATTAACCGCTCAGCATAGACTTTCAGGCAGCAGGAAGTTGATTGTCTGCTCTTGAGTTGAGGCTTCAGCTCATCTTACCACCAAGTGATCAGAAACTGTGTGAGATCATGCCAGATCAACTGTGTAAAAACTCCTTAAATTACAGAAGTTATTTGCAGTGACAGAGTCACAGGGAACAAATTATGCAATTTGTATGATCCTTTATTTTTTGACTGTAGGAATCCATATAGTTTTCATATTTACTGTGTTTGTGTGTGTGTGTGTATTTGTGTGTGCGTCCACATCTCTGCTGGTCTATGTCCAGCCTCAGCAGGACAGGGTGTAATTGCTCAGTCAGTGTGAGTGCTGTCACAGGGCTAAGTGATGGTAATGGGTCCAGAGACCTTCCATTATGTGTTCTGGGAGGACAGGCGAGACAACAGAGTCCTGAACTGTCTGAGCAACATGCTGTTTGACCGACACAGCTGCTGCTATGACTGGGCTGCCAGTGTTGATAATGTAGTAATCCAAAGCACAGCAGGTACTAGATTCTAGGTAAAGTCTATCATAATATACAGTATGAGGTCCCTTTTTGAGCACCATGACCAAAGCTGCCAGACGGACTTGTATTAAATGGATAGGACAGACTTCTATACAGAAATTTCTGGTCTTAAAAGACGGATTCTAATGTGTTGTTGACCTCTTTCACCAGCGCCACCTTCAGGCCCTGATTTCAATTTCCGCTCAGAAAGGGTTTTTTTAATTATTTTTTTTAATATCATTTCTCACAATTCAGTTCCCTGTCTCAACTGTTGCTGTTCATCTCTAAGATCCAAAATGCACTCGTGCAATTAAAATATTTCCTTGACATCTCAATTCAGTAACATTTGTCTCCCATCAGTGATGCTTTATTGTCCAGCAACCGACAACAACAGGTAGCATTACAATTTATGTGACTGTTGCATTTGAAGAAGTTTATTTAGTTTTTTAAAAAAAATATTTATTACACTTTTAAAAGTATTTATTTATTTTATGTATCTAGCTTAAGCCAAGATCCAATTAAACACTTCACTGCTTAGATTGAGTTACAGTATGTGTCACAAAGTAATCTCAGTAATGCAATTTTAAAAAGTATACATGTATATGTGTATATTTACATATACACATATGCATATTTACATATGAAGTGGTGAATTGAAGGTGACTGTAGAAATGAAATGTGACAGGTCTCAGTATACACATACAATATTACCTCAGATTATTTTATATTTGTTAATCCACATTATCATAAACATCAGAACCAGCAGTTATTGGTGCTGGTACACAATAAGTGATGAACATGCTGAAAGAAAGCAGTGTGAACATAGACTAGAGACTGTGTGACACTTGGTATGGATGATTCATTTAAAGATCCTAGATGAATTTCTAAATAATCCCTGCCCATTTCTCATGAAGTATAAGGTTTGGTGTCTCCCTCCTCCACCTGTATCATAAACAAAGCCCAGTCCAACCTCACAGCATCAGACACATGCTGCTGCTTTCACACCTTTTTGGCATTTGTAATGCACACTCTGTCCACCACACAGACCAGTTTCACACTGTGTCATTTTTTGTCAGTTTTTGCCATGATCATTTTCATGCAGTCAGTATGAATGTATCTTAATTAGTGGTCCGTCGTAATGTCAGGGCCCAGATCTCCTCTCTGCTGAAAGGCACATGTGATCAGGATGATCACAGTCCTTAGTCCTCACATGTTCTCAGAAAATCTGATGGTGGTGTTGGAGTTGTGGCCCCCCCAGTCATTTGTGAACAGGGAGTACAGGAGAGGACTGAGCACACAGCCCTGAAGAGCACCGGTGCTGAGAGTCGGGGGGGTAATGTGGTGGATCATCAGAAAGTTCAGACTATCGTTAAGCTGTAATAGTAGTGTGATAGAGCAGTGTGGGGGGTCTATGTTGATGGACTTGTCAGTGGATGTATTTGGTCTGTGAGCAAATTCCTGAATGTTTTCATTAACCACTCAAAGCAGGAGGCGAGTGTTTCTGGCCAATAACTGCTGAGTAAGAAGATTTTTGGAGGATTTTTGGGACACAGGAGCAATGATGAAACCCTGAAACTGAAAATGTTGGGACTACATACAGGAGCGATGCCATGTGACAGTGTCTGTGAGTCTTCCAGCTGCTCTACACACCTTAAGAGCTTGGCCGGGGATGCCATCAGGTCGAGGAACCTTAATTCTTAATTCTTTTAAGGGATCAGAGATCTGCCCTGGATACTGCCAGCTGGCAGGGGTTCTTCTCTTTCATGGTCATGGTGAAAAAACACTGTCCACCAATGACCTGATGTTGTTTTAAAAGCTTAACCAGGGACAGGGACTCCAAACAAACCTCGGTTAGATTAAATAAGTAACATCTGCTTAATTTCTTCTTGTCCATGTTACATTATTTTGTTGTACTGCCTGAAATAAAGTAACAATGGAGTATGAAGTAAACAACAAAAACAAAATAACTTCTTAAATGGCATTACACTGATGACGTACCATACAGTGTGAGAGAAGGTAAGCAGGGAATACCCCTCCAATAGATAACTATTTCATGACGAATCAATTATACAATGAAAACATATCAAAGAAACTGAATTAGTATCACACCAGAACAGGAATGAACAGAAACATAAGAATGACTGATGTTCAGGATCAGTCTCACTGTTGCCGCTGTACATGTTCTCCTTCTTATAGTAACTCACCTCAGGCAGTGAATCTGAGGCGCCCACAGTGTGAGACAAGAGACAGTATGAAGTCATCCATCAAAGTCTGGGTCAAGGTAGAGTCTGTGCTGCTGTTTATAGACCCGCCTCTGATGAAGAGCTCTGGCTCACAGGAACCCCAGCTCATCGACAAGCTTATCTAACTCAGAAATATGGTGAGACAGCTGACTGCCCAGAGTGCAGGAGAGACGGAGGAGAAAACCCACAAGACCACCTGCTGATGAGAGCAGTTAACTGAACAGCCACTGCAAACTGAGTGGCTAGGCCTCCTATGAGGTCTGCACTGTACATACTACATACATTAATGGATAATTAGGACTAATTATATGATGTCACTCTTAGTAAAGTTTTATAAAAGGTCTCTGATGTGTTTTCTTTACTTTCCTCAAGTGAAGCATGTGCTCTGAGAGGATTTTGGGGTGAGACATCACATATTTTCTCTAATAGGAAACCAATGGGAAATGCCCCGATAGGAGAGACAGAGACCCTAATTACCCTCAACAACCACAGATTACTGATATCGGATGTCAACAAGCATCCCTCAGTGCCTCCAAACGTACCTCTCTTTAAAGCTGGAATCAAGATTTCATTAACTCAACATTAAAGCTGCCCTAATCAATATTTTTTTATTTACAAAGGGCCAAACAACTGTGCAGCATTGTGTCGAGTTCACTCTTAAAGCTGAAAATGTACACATGTGCACACACAGTAGCAGCACCTCTGCAGTAGCACGTGGTAACAGTGCTTCCCTATATGATGGCTGTGAATGTAGTAGTGCAGTCTCCAAGTCATTAACCTCATAATGACAACATTTTCTCTGCCTAAATAACCCACTTCATCTTCTGTGCCGTTGGATACGCAGTGAAGCGATTTCATCTGCAGCGATCCAGCGCTCACACACGCAGATAAGTAGCAGGACCAGATTAAAGCCATTCATTTCACACCCTATATATGAATGCTTTCTTTCCCTGTCTCCCTGCTTCTCTCTCCCCCTCTGATCTCCTCACACATGATGATAATGAATTTCACACAAGACGGGCTGAGACGGGATCTTAAATCTGAAATGTGGATGTTTGGAATTAAGGATTATGGTGGTGTGATGGCCAGGCCTCAGCTGCCACACTGCCCCAGCAGTATTTCAGTTTTATCCTCCATCTACCCCTGCTGGGAGCAATTTAATGTGTCCACCCACGAGCTGAGGCGAGGCACAACCCCGAGCACACCCTTCCATTTCTGTGCCTCAGAGGCTTTTCTGAGCTCAGGCCCGCTGTCTCTGCCAGCGAGCAGCATCCAGTCACTTGCACTGTGTCGTCCTTTGATATCAGTGTGCATGCAGACGAGGAGGATGATGAAGAGGCAGCACAATGACACTCTACAGCACTCTAAGGATCAACGATCCAGGCATGGCTCTCTTCCAGTTTGACAGATCTGCAGCAGAGCGTCTCAGGAAATAGACTTGACCACAATAGATCTCTGGACTCTCTTTCTCTCCTTTCTTCATTCCCTTCACATACATCTTTGGTTATGAATCCATTCTTGCAAAATGAATCTGTTTATAGCCCTCAGTGGATGGAAAACTAAATTGGATCAGAAAGATTGTCCCTATAAAAAGTCTCTATTGCAAATTTTTCTAAACAATGTTGACAAAAAGCGTTATAAGTGTCAAAATAATCTTATCACGACGACCCATTACTGACTTCTTTTCCTGGAGTTTTCACCGTCCTCTGTGGGTTACAGTCCTCCTGTCATCACAGACCTGGTCACGTGGGGTGTATATGGGCGTGATGGTGAGCTCTGTCTCTCTTCTTCTGTCGCCATGTCCATCCTCTCTCACTCCTCTCACACCTTTGACCTTTTTGATGTGGCATTCACAGACAGATAACACTGTGTGGTCCTGCTGATCATTCTGTCTCTTTTGAAGGGTCCTTGCTGTTTCAGCAGTGTAACAAAAGCTGTCACATGGAAGAGGACAAGTGAAAGGAGCAGTAGGAGGATGAGGACAAAAACAGAGCATCAGACAGGGACATATTTCCAACAGCATTAGGACCACTCTGATGAAGCATGTCATAAATCATGGCGTGACAATGAGGGATGTTACATCCATAACACGGACGTTTCGACTGGAGAACAGGTTTGTCTTCACACTGCTACACCAGGCTGTGGGACACCTGCCTGCCTGAAGCTTACATCTTTCCAGCTTGGTGTTGAAAACTGTATGACCACCAACTGTACACCTGCCTGCCTCTTCTGCAATTGAAGGAAAAGTTATTTCTTCATTTAGATAAACAAATTTAGATGAGTGATTTTCAACCCAAGGCTGGAGAAGAAGGGGGTGTCTGGAGGTGGCCACAATGTATAACCACCACACCAAGCAGATTTTTCTAGCATTAATATTTTAAGAATAGGCTAAAACATAAATAAAATGTGTGCATATGACTGCTGAGAGTCGTTCTCCTATTTTGCTGTGCCTTTATAGATAAGTAGGCTTCACACATTAAAACCATATTCGAGTCATGGACTCTGAAGAAACAACTACAAGGCACAAATTAGACTACTGACAAACTTAAGAGTAGCACCTATTAATTATAGATCACAATACTATTATTAAACTTATCTGCACCAGGCCCATTTTAACTGCCCCAGATGTCCTTTAATACATATTTAAATATAAACGATTCATCCTTTGGCTTGGCAGAATAATTGATGATTATGTTTTACTCAGAGATGTTCATCCATATCACCAGATGTTAACATAAGATATAAGATAATTTAAGAGAACATTGCTAAATAGATCAATACTTTGAATTATATTTAATAATCAACATATATCCATTGCTTTTGCATTAGTCTAGAGATGTAACTAAACAATAACTGGAACACTTAGACTTCAGATTTTCTTCAGATTTGAACCTCTCTGGGGTAGCTGCCTTGCCAAAGGGTGTCTATTTGGTAGTTACTTTGTGGTAATTTGATTACTTAGAGACTCTGGAGCACTGTGAATGTTCCCAGTGGGAAACATGATTGCTGGGGCTAATGCCTCACAAAATATTACTGGGTCATTCTGACTGGGTTATTGTGGCCTCTTGTGTTAGAGCTACAGTCTACAGGATTGCCAAGACTGTGGCCTGAGCAAGTCCAACTTCAGTCCCTCCTCCTCTCTCTCCACTGTGCGCCAGCTTGCCTTCTGAGCCCCTACAGAGTCTTTTTTTTCTCTTTGGCTTGTTTTTCTTCACTGGTTTTGTGGCTGTCAGTATATCTGTTCCAAGTTATATCTGTATATATCTAACTTATGTACAAACTGTAAAGCCCTCTGAGGCAAACAATGTTTGTGATTTTGGGCTTTAAATAAATACATTTGAAATTTGATTTGAACTCAAATTATAAACTACTTTAATTATACCTGTTCAGATGTGAGCAGTGACTGAAGCTCTGTTTTTGATTCAATGATGGATTATTGCCCAATGATCTTAGAGGCAGCAGGTGGAGCCAGAGGAGCCTGATTTTATCACAGATTATCATGATCAGAATTGAGTGTTTCATGCTTTACTAATAATGGAAGCATGGCCTTGCATTTCAGATGCGTTTCAGATTTTCAGTTTTATGCTTCAATATATAACCACCATTCAAAGTCAAGCTTTGTCCCCATTGAAGCCCCTGGGCTCCTGGAACCAACATGTTTCATAATGTAGTTTAGAGGTGCAGGATCTATACTAACACTTTATTTATTCAGATATTAGCTTTAAACAAACAAATATTCTTTCTCGGGTTCTCAGGACTCAAACTCTGTAGGATGTTTAGAATCCTTCTGAACTAAAGCTGTGTAGGTTTGAATATGTTATAATGTTTCAAAGAGTCACACAAAGTAAGTTAGAATGAAATACAATTAGAATTACTCACAGATCCAACATTACACATATTACTTTGCTTTAAAAACAGAAGTTTGTAGTGACAACTGTTTGATCCCTTTCAATGTTTTTTTTTATTTAAAGGCTGTACATTTTTTATATTCAACAGTGTAAAAGGTCACAATTTGAACTTAATTTGAAAACAAGAGACATCTGAAAAAGAAATATGAATAATATAAAAAGAACTGGAATAGAAGACGAGCAAAAGCATCCATACAAAATGGCCCACCGGAAGCAAAGAAATCACGTGACTGGGGAAAACAGATAAAAGTCACAAATTCAGAAAAGTCTTTTAGAACAAGCTCAATTAAGGAAAGATATGAATACGCAGCAAAGGTAAAGAACATAAATATTAATATAACATGAAAGTCACTATTCACAAAACAGAGTATAAAATGTAACTTTAATTCTGAACAATAATATGAAATATACCTCATTTTAGTAAAATGACATGAAGAAGCAAGTTCAGTTTTCATTTACTTTAAACATACTAGGGTAGTGTAGTGTAGCTCTTGCGATGCACAACTGAGCAGATTGTATTTTCTTAAGAGTCCTGAATATTCAGTGTAATATTTCTTTTAAAGCAGCGGCGACATTAGTGACCATTTCATTAGCAATGAGAGAAGTTACAGCTCGATTAAAGTGCTGCTGTTTGCATGTTCCTGCCCAGAGTCCTTAATCATAAGTGCTTCAGTAATTATTATAAAAATAAAGATTTGAATGGGCAACAGAAAACAGCCCTCAATGCATTCTTATCCTCTCTCCTAAAGGGAAAGAAAGCCTGACATGGTATTGCTACAAAGGACTGATTTCAACACAATTCAGTATATATAGCTGTCCATTCATCGTAACATTAAAGGTGAAGTCTGCAGTCCTGGAGAGAGCTCGCACATGTGAACTGAACAGCCAAACACACACACTCTAGTGATCCGTCACACTCATGTGAGCAATGAACAGCAGAGCTTTTTTTTTTCTTCTTTTTTTTAATCGCACACACAGAACAGAGAGCTACCACACTGTGACAAAATATTTGAAATGAGAAAAGTGTATAAGATTGTAGACTACACCTTTAATGTTACCACTGAAAACAATCACTTAATCAAAAATGATGAAAAACGTACAGATGCAATAATCCATTTCTGGCCATTAGGGGGAAGGATAAACATCAAAACAACCAAAACGACAGCCACTGCATATCACTGACTTTTTATGCTTAACCTACTTTCACATAGACACAGAGTGATCACAGAGTCGTGTCTACGTCCACCTGATGAATATGGGTCCAACATTCTCTCCCCTTTCAGCTCTGGTTTGTTCTCCAGCTCCTCAGAAAAGTATCAGGCTCTTCAGGACTAAATTCTCCACTGTCAGCGGATCTAACTGTGTGATCTTTGAAAACAGAGAGGGTGGATGAATATCACTGTTCTTTTTTTGTTTAAAATTAACACTGAAGTTTTTTTGTCTTTGTTACAGAGACAGTACATAGATGCCAAGAATTGAGGGGACATGCAACAAAGACCCCTGGTCCTTTGAGTTATTATAAATGAGATTTATTTCTGTTAGGTTAATTAAAATACTGGCTCTAATTTCAAGATAAATAACTGTGTTTCCTTGGTTTTATATATATTAGAGAGATATTAGAGAAAATTAAACCAGAGAAAAGTATTCAACACCCCTGCTATGGACGCTCCCAGTTTCTGCACACAGTTGGCTTAAAATTGGTTTCCATCTGTGCATCATTAAATATGTTTCATTGTCATTGATTAGTCTGAAGGAAAGATGTAAAAATGAAGACCAAATGACATGCAGAAAATATTAAAAGGATGCTAAATAATGCTAAATGAATTTGGCTATCCCACTGCCTCGACAAGGTCCCCCCCCAAAAAAACTCAAACACAGCGATGAAGTTGAGTGACTGAGAGTGAGACGAAGGCGCAGCAGTAAACCATAAAACTGGCCTATATGGGAGGGTTGCCATAAAGAAGCCAAACAGATACATACATAAATCAATCAAAACGCAAAGCTGAAACCAGGTAAAAGCTGTTAATGCAGCACAAGGTGACTCCACCAGCTCTCATACACAGGGGCTGAATATTTATTCAAGCAACACTGTTCAGTTTGGAATTGTCTTTGAAAGGCTTGGTGACAATGAATAATTTAAAATGAAGAAATTACTCTTGCAGTGTATGAGTTTGTAATAAACATACTGAATAGAAATGTACTTCATTGTAAAGAAATTTAATGCCAACAAACATTTGCTGTGCGACTACGATGTAAATGCATCATCACAGATTGGAGCTACTAAACAGAAAGATTCATTTTCTTTTGGTTAATGTGATTATTTCTTATTTTTCTGTCTTTGTCTTAATATTACTGTATAGTGGAAACGGGTTTACTGAGTTGCCCAGAGCAACATGAGAAGATGGATATTAGCTGTGTGTGCCTGGTGCAGAGATGACAGCCTCACAACATCAAAAGGGAAAAAGTACCACAACTCTAAAAGCACTATTATGTATCCTTATATCTGTGTAACATACAAAAATAGAAGATGGGTGATGTGACTATTCACAATGTCTGAAAGAAAAGAAAAATGTAAAAAGAGTTTCTCCCTGCATCCAGTCGAACCAAACCAGGCTGAATCCATCCTGGAGCACTTTAATGCACAGAGGTAAGACTGGAAACAAACTCTCATCTGACTGTGGGAAGGACAGAGAACAAGAACTTCCCACAATGCCGGAGTGTCCCATGAACTGTGACCGTGCCATGAATGTTTTTGTCCAGCTGAAAAGGTCAGATAGGTTACAACATCTTAGGGCTTTAATAGACAATAAGTATAATAAGAGTATGACTGACTTTTCACTGAAACAAAAACATTTATACAATTAGAGAAACAGCATTATAAGGAATAGAAACATATGTAGAAATGGAACTAAAAAGTGTAACATCATGTCAAATATCACACTGAGCTACATGATCAAAATTTTAGAGAAAAAAAAAATAGTGCAACAACAAAACTTGTAGCCTCGCAGATGATCAAAGACCTTCCTGTCCTGATTGGCTGTGTGAGGGAACCACAGAGACCGCCCAGCATGTCTCCATGTCTCTTTGATACTGAAGACACAGGCCATGAATAAATACTTTCTCTGAGAAAGGAGGAGGTAAAATCTCAACTACAGATTTTCTTAGATCACTGTAACCTGATTGAACATTGCAGAAAACATCTGATATGACACGAGAACAGAACTAATTAGATTTGACTCATAAATACACACAATAAAAATCTGGTTTGGCCTGTCAGTTCGGCTAAACTGTTTCTTAGCTTTCACATGAAAAAAAAGAAAGCAAAGCATTTTTCGACAGTGGTTTGCCAAGACTGTGCTCTTTTCTCCAATGTCCGTTCCTCATGTACAAAGTTGGAATATGATACCTGCTACCATACACCCAGTACCCACAATCTAAATACAAGAAAAAGAGATAAAAAGGAAAGAGACAGGGAGCTGGTGATTGTCTGGTGCGGCTGAGAAACCCTTGATGTTTTTGTTAGAATACAGAGTGTATTGTGTTTTCATTGGTTGCTCTTGCCTGTATAAATACTGTACACACACACACGCCCTAAATCCTCATAAAGATTTGTGAAAAAGCAAATGAGAACACAAAGACTTTTTTGTAGTTTTCTTAAATTGCTACTTTGACCTGATATGCCCATATTTATCAAAACGTATTATACTTTAAGTGCTACTCAAGTGATAAAGCTCTACACTTCCAAAAAGACACATTGCAAGAGATCCTCCTGTGCTGATAAACACCCGCATCTGTCCAACTCCATCAAACTACTTTACTATGATTATTTTCTCACACATAACAAAACTCCAACAGGATGCAAAAGAGCCAACACTCACGCCTCCCAAATCTCAAACACCTGAAGGCTACAGACCTGAGAGGCGAGCACGCTGCACTCCTGTCTGACTGTCTGCAGGCTGCTTCAAAATGCTCAAAACAACAACAACAACAACAAAAAAACGTCATTGAGCAATACAGGAAGCAGCACAGCAAAACACATCTGTGGGCCAATGGAAATATGGTGCAGGGGACGAACTACTGCAGCTGATGACTGCTCACTGCAAACGTGTCTTCCTTGTGAAGCACTTTTTAGTCTGGCAGATGAGGTTTAAATAAAATCTAAACGTGTGATGACCTCCCACATGAAGCCCTGAGACATTTCTTTTGCCTCCACAAGTGGAACTCATTTCTCTGCTATAATTACCGACCTGACGGGCCCGTGTCATTTGCACACCAATGATACGTTAAACAGCGATCTCCTCTGTCTCTGTGCCACATCCATCTTTTTGGTTTCATCTTTCATACCCAACTTTTCACCCTAATTAGTTTGATAAATATGGGCCCACTGTCACAGGCTGATATTCACAGCGCTGCCTCTGAAGGTTACAAAGGTGACGTGATAACAGCAATAAAAAAAACTTAGCAAGAAGGGCTGTTTCTTATTGAATCAACACTTTATCACACAGAACACGACTAAACCATGAGAATAAAAACAGAGTGGAAATGGTGCATTCCAGTACTTGACTTGTTCTTCTAGTGTCCCACAGTGTGCAACAAGTCCACTCCGAGGTTTGCCTCACAACAAGCTTTATTTTGGAGGCAAGAGTCTAAGAAGGACTCAGAATAAGTGCATAGATGGAGAAAGCAGAAGCAACCTGTCCCGCTGAGTTACTGACTCGTCTTTGTTTATTTTTTCTTGAATACGAGAAGCTGCGAATGACAACAGGGGCCTGATAAAGACAACATAGAATAACATACTTCAGACCAGACACAAACACAGAATGGGTTTAGTGCTGAGCTCTGGTTAATTGGATTGGACGGTGAAGAGCGTGGATGTCCAATGGGTCTGCCACACGGCCGACTCCACGTCATGTGACCTCAGCGAAGGCGATGTGATTCTGCAGGAAGAAGGAAAACTGTTCAGCTGGGAGAGAGGAGGAATGTGCACCAGTGAGACGTGCTAATCATAGCCTGGAGAAAGAGAGTGGCACAGATGATGCAAAAAAATTGTCTTTTTTATTTTGAATATTTTTTTCTTAAATGACATTGTGGCTACGGCTGAGCGATCATCTTTCTCCACAGACTTCAGCCATAACTACAACCATCATGGAGGGCTCCAAATAGACTATAATGTAAGAAAGAAAATGGGATAGAAAGAGGTTTTGAATTTGCAGAGATTTAAAGGGAAAGTCCGGCATATTTCAGTGTGTGTGGCTGTGGTGGTGTCCTATTGAGACTGTCCTTGCCAGAGGAAAAGACTGCACTGCTTTTTTATTCAAACAACCCCTGTTTACGGTTTCCTGACACGTGACAATGGTGGGTGTACAGCACAAGAGAGGAAACCACAGTTCATGTCCCCTCTCCTGTCAACAGTCAGTGTTGGATGAACTCGAACCATTCTACTGTGTAAGAAAAGGTTTATACTTTAGTGTTCACAGGTCAAATCTGACACAACCTAACCAGCCAATAGAGGGTCGCTGTGGAGTGCACCTGCAGTATATCACACAGGTATGATTCATCAGGCTGTGTTAACATACTAGCTGAGCGCAGAATCCCTCAGTAAAACATCTGGAGACACTGAAGAACTCTGAAGCTCTTCATGTCCAACTGTCCTAGGGCGAGTTACTCAACTCCAGATTGTCCCTGCAGCCTGTGTGTGTGTGTGTGTG
>JBAJHX010000046.1:689315-707109 GCA_037176925.1 Amniataba percoides | reverse complement strand
GGGATAGGCTCCAGCAGCCCCGTGACCCTGAGTGCAGGATGAAGCGGGTTAGAAAATGGATGGATGGATGGATGGATAGTAGATATTGTACCCAAGCTGAAAAAAATGTAGAAAAGTGTGTGTTGCTTTTTTTAAATTGGGAAGTTAGTTAACTTTTTTGCAACATTTGCTAATTAAGGCAAGGTATAGTTGACCCTGCTGGGGAGTTTAGAAGAAGATGTGGATCAACATACAAGTCTGTCCAAAACTTTATGGAATTCATCCATCAATAACTGTTGATCATTTTCAGTTTGGTCATCGTTCGATTGCCACAGAATGTCAGAAAAACAAGGCAGTGAGCTGTGAGCACATGTTGGAATGTGCAGGTGCTATCAAAATGCCCTGAAACAAACAGGTTCCTGAGGAGTTTCTCGAGTTGCATTCACATTACAGAATGATGCTCTCCATCTTCTGCACACAGACAGCAGATGGCCAGTCAGTGTGCCATACAACAGCTCTAAAACTTAATGAGTCCTGATCTCTCACACAATAATCCATCCACATACAAGTCAGTTCAGATCACAGGGCCTTTGGCTCCGAGGCTCACAGCTCGGCAGTACATGGACCCATTTGTTCAACATCACACAGCAGAGTCTCGCAGACTCATTCATCTGTAGGCTCTCTCTGTGCCAGAGAGTGTTCCAAAAGAAGTTCTCAATAGCCATGGATCAAATGCACCATAAAACACGCAGACACACTTACTGTATGTAATAAGATTTCCAGATTGTCTATGTTAAACAGTGCTTTGTAATTTGGGATAACTGCTGTTGCTACTGCAGCTGTAAAGCAGCTCTGACACCTCACCATAGATCCATTAGCTGATGTTGGTAAAGAAAGCAAATGCTGCAACTCTTATGCAGTTTGCTTCAGTGAGCCGTAAGCATTTAGTTAAAGGGCAGAAGCACTTTTCTGCACCCCTCTCCAAACACTAAAAGACAACTGCCTCCCTCTCTCAAACACTGCAGGCAGCACAAATGCTCTGGGTTAAAGTGCCAAATATGTGAAAGCTGCTGTGTGCTATCAGAACTTTCCTCTGAACGTCCTTTTAAAGAAAACAATCTGGTTTAATGCCCGAGTCTTATCTTTGTAGTTTTGTTACTCTGTGACTTACATTACTTACTTGGATTTTACTCACAAAGTGATGGCTCAGATGTGCAGCATCACTCAAATAAAAATCAAGGGCTCAATAAACACAAGCAGACAGAGGGTCAGGCAGGTATAAACAAACCAGTTGTTTCTCTGCATTATCTGAGCCACTTTATTTGGAGGTCCAATTGAAAGTGAACAACCCTGGAATATTTCTAATAACCTCTCATTGCAAAAGAATACTGTGTGTGTGTGTGTGTGTGTGTGTGTGTGTGTGTGTGTGTGTGTGTGTGTGTGTGTGTGTGTATACACTGACATCTGGGCATCAGAAACACATGAATCTTATCATTGCTTATTAACTGTGTTTCTTGATATCAGAATTCTTTCAGGGAGAGGATGTTTGAAAGTGCCATTTATGTGTTTATGTATTGCGTATTTCATTCCTCTTATATACAACTTCATTCTTTCACTGTCTTCCCAAAGCTCATGACCACCGGCGTGGGTTCAAATGTGTTTTAATAAGGGCACACTGCAAATATGAAACAATTTCACAACTTTTCCCATGGCCATAAACACAGCCATACAGTGACTGTAGTTACTCTAGTTGTAGTTATTAAAGTGCTCAGTACTTCCCCTCAGCAGGTAGAACTGATAATTCATTAGAACTACAAGAAACTTAGAGGAACAAACAAAAATTCTAATTTCTGTTGACATAGTAGAGTTGGTCCTTCACAACCTTCTGATTAAGTTACTAAATTTTGGCTTCTGTAGTTATTTAATGCACCAGTTTAAATGTAATCCATTTTGCACTGTAGCACACATTTCTTCAATGAATGTTTCCTCCACCAGGGCTGGTGGGATTACCAAGGTTCTCTATCACGACTGAAGAACCTGAGGACCCTGCTGAAGATACTAAGAAAACCCAGCAGCTGAAGCAGTTCATCCTCTTTCCTGTGCTTTTCAGGGATAAAGACGACTTCATTGCACACTGCTCTTTAAAACTGACATCAATTAACACAATGACATAAGCCTTCCTCTGATACAACTGTACCAGTGTATAATACATGATAACCAATTCCAAAGAGTCTCTTAAGGATGAAAAGAGCTTTAGCCTGGAATGAGAGGCCTGTTAACAGTAACGAGCAGTGTGAATGACATGCTGAATGTGTAAATGCGAGGGTAAAGCCGGGCCACCAAGTGGATTCCCCCTCAGGGATCTAGGTAATAATCCTCTTCTGCCTCCTTATCTCCTTCTCTCACTTAAGCATGCAAGAGGATGAGGAGAGACCAAGACTTTGCTGCAATGTGTGTGTCTGACAGACTGTGTGTGTGTGTGTGTGTCTGTATGTGTATTACATCAGAAAGCAGTAGAGGAGATGCCTTCGCTGTTTTACTGATGAGAAGGTTTGTACATCTGTAGGCACCGATAATATTTGTACCCTTGAAAATCATACAGCACAGACAGAAAGATGGCAGAAAGATGGGTGTGCATGTGAAAACTGTGCAGCTGGTACACCATGCATTATTAAGCAACATAAATTCAAATCACTTCTTATAGAATAAACAGTAGAATAATACATCACAACAGCCAACATAAAGACGTATTAACAAAAAGAACATGCAGCCACAATCACACATATTAAAAGCAGGGACTGCACAGTTTTCACAAACCCTGTAGCAAACATATGTATGATGCTGAGTTGCTAGGCAACATCCCTGCTCGCTCATTCTCAGTACACAATATAACCGATGAACTGAACCTCTCTGGAGTTGGAGTTGGAAGACATGCAGTCGCAGGGTGACAAAGTGTGTGTATCTCTATGTAAAGTTTACATTTCACATTCACAGCATGCAGTGAGTTAATGGAGGGATCATTTATCTGATCATCTTTTAATGACTGATGATACTGTCAGGAATATTTCGAGTTTTCAGTAAACTGAAAAAATCCACCTCTGCTCTGCCGTTGTTCTCTTTAGACGGCGCTGAAGTTAGCTTCATATTCACATTCCAATGTGGCAGTTAAGGGGAAAGTTATAATCAAATTTATATGCTGACTGTTTGTTCATTACTTTTTGTATCTTATTCATGTGAAATCATTTTGGGCATTTTAGGTCAAACATTAACTTTATCTTGAGACCAAATATTAGTTTTTAATATTAGTTTAACTTTTATTCAAATCAGAAGCTGTGACTCTGAAACTAACTTCAGCGTCATTTTCTAGCTCTCAAAACTGAAACCAGCTCACCTGAAATTTTATCTTGTGAGCACGAGTTCTGCATGCTCAATAGAAAACTGTATGTATCTAGTATTTCGTGCTCACATGAAACTATCTCGTGCCCACAAGATAGTTTCACATGAGCACGAAAGCACGAGATACTCTGAGACATGTCCCTTTAGGGGCTCCGTAGATCTGCTCATACAAATGTTTAAGTCAGGATTCTGGACGCCCCGTGGTGAAAATGACGGCGTTGTGCTCTGGGTCTCCAAGTATTGCAGCTGTGTGTAACTCACTGAAGGAGTTTCAGCAGCTATCACCCCCACAGGGTCCAGGCTTTGACATGAGCTTGGTTTAACTCCAGACTGGCTGACTAGCTCACTGTATAGTGCATTAACTGTTTCTATGGTTACAAGAGCTCTCAGGAGGATGTAAGTTATCATTATCTGACATTATTTACATTTTTCAAAAATGAGTCTCCACAGTGTCTGTGTGTTCCTGTTAAGATACTCTACTTAGGTTAAAGCATAATAACTATGATTACGTGCACATCCTGATCAATGCTCCTCACCGCGGTCACAGCAACATGAGGAGCAGACAATAATATGTTGAGGAAATGCTGAAAGTGTTTTAGAGAGGGGATGCTGTTCTCCCACACTCTTCGGATTGTGAGAGCAAACCTGAAGATGACATTTCTGAGAGATGGTTGGGTGTGTGTGAGCATGCAAAACAATTGCTCAACTAAACTCAACTAAATTAGTGAAACTCAGCTGTGGACTTAAAAACATATTGGTGGAAATGAGTCTGCAGTCATTCATATCTAGATAAGAGCTTACCGAGGAAGCGGAAGGTCCTGCGCACTAGTGGGTTGAGGTAACAGCAGTCCCCCGTGGCCACTGTCTTCTCTGAGCGGTCGAACTCTTTGGACGTGTACTGGACCAGGAACAGCACAGTCTCCGTTACTGTGATCTGGTAGAGACAAGGGGCCGACAGACACAGAGAGAGAGAGAGGAAAGAGAATTTAGATGAGCTGAGAATCGGTTTATTTGTGAGCGCAAGTTGCCCTTGTTGGCAGTGTGATATTCTCACACTCTGTCACACAGTCCAGAGTGTGACTGGGACTGTTTCCTCAGCAGGCTCCATATGTGCAGACACAGCTGTGGAATACACACAAACATATGGGAGAGGGGAATTCAGCTCGCAAAACCAAATGTGTGTGTGTGTGTGCCATGTTACGATCTGGTCCTTCTATCCTGGATTAATTGATGCAGCAGGTCAACCCCACATTTCCTTCCAATGGCGGATTCAATTCAAGTTTTAAAATGATGAAATTATTTTTGTTATTCCTATCCTGCATGTTAATACATCTCAGCATTCTCTAATGATTATGGAACCTCTACAGAAGGGATTACTACAATTTCGTCCCAAAAAAATCTATCTGTAACATCTCGACACACAATAAATCATCTTTGCTGCTTTCAACAGACATGACAGATGTCCTGAATTTTTTCAGGAGAAAGAAAAATGCAGTTGTGTTCCAAACCGGGTGTGGTCATGGTGAAATTTCAAGCTGTGCTTGGCAATTGAAGAGAAACTAAATCTCACCCATAAAGCCCCCAAAACCCTGGAAAGACACATCTAAAAGATTCCTAAAAGATGAACTGCACCTGGCAAATGTAAGTACTCCAGTGGAAATAAAAAGAAACCCTCTTCTCAAAATAACTCCTCTGGCTGACCTTGTTTGTCAGTGATAAACCTCTTGATTGATTTACTGATTGCAACACCCGCTATGATAATATCACACCACCTTTGCTCCTGACAGCTCATCCTACATTATTCCACAAGTTTCTTATCAGGAGTTTTTATAAGCATTTTCTGTATACAAAGAGACAGAACAAACAACTAGTGCTCTTCATTGTCTTGGGAGGACAGTCTCACATGTCTATTCTCTTTGGATTTTTCTCAATCTTGCATCTCATAGCCTAAACTGAGCTGACAAAAAGCAGTCTGGATCTGATCTGTAACGATGCAGGGCTCTACAGCGTGCTCCAGCCCACATACATGTTCAAATCTCTGCTTACAAATAGCTTTAATAATAAAGCAACTGGATTCCTCACTCTTAAGGGAGATGTATCTGCATGAGCTCTTATCCTTAACCTTCATTTAGTTTGTATTTGTATGTATCTCTGTTAAAATCATTGTAATGTCGATATGTGGCAGCTACAGCACTTTGCTGCCAACAGCTTCACAGCTTGCCAGCCACATTAAACCAGCTTCTGTTCTCCATCAGACTGAAGCCACCAGACATAATGAGAACCACCAGCAGAACATTTACTGCAATGCCAATGTCTTCAGGTTCAAAATTGCTGTGTATAAAGTCCTGACATCAGTCCGAGCACAGTGCACCAGCTCACACTGCTGGGAGTCCAGAGCAGCCAGCTACCTCATAACAACGGACTGGAACATTTGTTTCTTAAAGTTGAACTTGGGCATGATGTGATGAACAAGTGATACTTTGGCAGTACAGTTGTTGCTCTGGTTAACTAGAGTATTTTTGCACGTTTTTCTAATTCGAGGCGGTAGATGATGGTGAGGGTACTGGAATAAAGTAAAGGTCCTCTGTGTGAACTAACTGTCTTAGATGACAGATGCTGGTAAGAATCACTCAGAAATGTTTTCTGATTTTCTGCAATGTCAGCTGGTTAAAATAAAGCCCAGCCCACCTGTGCAGGTGTCCCACTGGCCGATATCTGTCTGTGTGTGTGTGTGTGTGTGTGTGTGTGTGTGTGTGCATGCTCTGATCACTCATCATGGACACATGAACAAGTTACATTAACAGAAAGTCTCCACATATGATCTGATCCATTGTGGTCACACACTTGACTCTGATCCTGATACAGCTGATCCCATGGTCTGGATGGTCTGAATGGTTTGGATGGTTTGGATGGTCTGGATGGTTTGGATGGTCTGGATGGTCTGGCCCAAGGATCTCTTTTTTCAAACTTGTTGCAGCTATGATAATTAATCAATTATAATCAAATGAATTTGCTATCTATTTAATCTTACTTTAAATACTTTTTCTGATAAAATGGAAACAAAAAGGATCTCAACCACACTGGTTCTCTCCAAATACCCTTGGTTTTCATTTCAGTAATAAAATATTTTAACAAAGTACTTTTAAAAAAAAAAAAAAAAAAGCTGTCAAACGCTTCATTATTTCTACAAATAGACGTGAAAACAATGGTTTAGTGATCTGGAAGCAGAATATTTTTACTGTTACATGACTGAAGGGTTTTAATAATGAACTTAAATATATACAGAAATACACAAAACAAGTTGCAAAGAGTTTTGTCCTGCATTATTGAACAATTTGAAAAATGATCAATGATCATCATTCAATCTCTTCCCCAAAGACATCAGACTTTCTAAATATCCCCTGATAGAATACAACCAGCTCTATCCAGGAATCCCCGAACCACAGAGGGCCCTGGTTTATGGATTAAATCCAGATTAATAATGCAAACATTACTACCGAGAGAGTTCAGCACAATATTGAAAAAAGGAAGAAAGAAAAAAACCTCATATCCCTTACCTTAGCACCTAAATCAAGTAAACTTAAAATACTGTTTGCACCTAAAACAGCAGACCTGCAGACAGCCTCATTTCAAACTAAATGAAACCCTAAAAACTGATGGGGACCAGACAGAGTGAAAGCCTATTTGCTTTTCTATCTTCATCATGCCAAGACAGGGAGGGACTGAGGCAGCTGGGCAAACGAGCAAAGCAGCTCTGACTCAACAAATAATAATGAAAAAGATCTGAGTTCATTGTGTGGACAGCCGTACTGCAGCCCGAGGAGGCTTCACGTCGCATGAGTACTGAGCTTGTGCTGCTCCAACAGTGATAAAATAACAGAACTTAATAATGTAATCATTTATGTAACACTTAGTGTGCCTAAGATAAATTAAAACAAGGGTATGTGAGAGAAAAAAATAATAAAATAATAACACAACAGGAAAAAAACGGTGATAAAAAGATCTAGTTTTCCAAAGCTCAACCACTGCAATGACATCCAAGTTTCAGTTTAGTGCTGAAAACAGCCAACGTTGAGCTGTTTTAACTGAAAACATCAACTTTCATTAAGCTCAATGGGAGGAAATTAATTCGTATGTCAGAGAGTAAGAGATGGAAAGGCGTAAAATTTCAGTGAAGGTGGAAGCGCCACTGATTCCCTCACTTAAAGTCGAGGTTGACTCACAGCTGCTGAACTGTCATTTAACATGCAGGTGAAGGCAGCTGGAGTGTCAGTTTAAAAGTACAGGAGGAAAACAACTGAGTGGCAAAAAAAATCTTTGGTCTTATTACTTAAGATGTGATATTCTGTGCAGGAGGAATGCTCGTCAAGGTGTTGATATAAAAATGCTGTATGAAATAGTGAAGTAAGAAGTACCAGAAGAAAAGAATATGTTCTCCTGGGATAAATGTAAGTGATATTTTCATGCATTTTTACCTGTCTAAGTCTATTTATGAATACAAGTATAGAGATGGTTTTCTTTTCCGGCATGGCCTTTAAAGGAGAGAAGCATCTATCCTCTCAGTCTGCTGGGGTTTTCAAAGTTTCACTGCAGGTTAAAAAGACGCTTAAAGAGCTGCGATGGTGCCCAGCCACACTCAAACGAGCTTTAAAGCTATAAAATAACTTCACACACTGGCAGCTTTAAAAGGCATGTGGTAAACATGAAAAAAAAAACCTCTGATACCCAGAAGTCTTTCAAAGTAAGGAGAGTAAACTGCAATTATGTCTGCCAAGCTCACTCTTCTGTCATGTTTTTAGGAAAGAGGGGAGGAAAGAGCAGCAGTTGTGCAACCTTGGTGAGGTGAGATTGGTACTGAGTGTTCATGTTCTGACATTATGTTATCTCTGCATGTCTACTTATCTCTGTAAAGCTCACTTAATCTCAGAAAAAAGGAAATCATAAAGCTTCTAACTAGGGTTGAGGTTCAATAATCAGAATCCAGTTCTGAATCTGGTTCAGTCAAAACCTTTTGAATCCCTTATTAAATGTTTTTTTTTTGGTTAAACACAGTCATTCCACTGTACTGAGAGGGTAAAGGGCTTCACTGAATATTTGTGGCTATTTGCTGGAAGGTTGTCCTACATATGGAGAAGGAAAAACAATACAGTGGAAACAACAACTAAATGAACTGATAATTACACTTTAAATGATTCATGCATTGTAATGTAAAGGATTCATACACAGTTTTTAGGTCAAAAAGGGACTCACACCCAAAGACAGACAAAAACAACTTAAACACTTCACAGCAGGTTACTGAAATCAAGGTAAAATTCACTTGCGTGTGTTTTCTTTTTTTTTACATAATCACTAGTCTTCTACAGTATGGACAGAAAGTATATATGCCATGTTTTAAAGGTCATTAAGAAGTTAAATATTCATTACTGTGCTAACCTTCTCCTAAACACACGTCTACACCAATAATTAACCAACATCCTCGTCAGTCCAAATACTTGTGGACTGAACAAACATTTAGCATTATCACCCTTAAATTCAGAAAAAAAGACAATTATTTTGTAGGCACAATACAGTGTGAAGAGCTGCAAATCTGAAATCGAAAACGTCTGCTCTGCTCACTGATGATTTGAAAGTAATTGTTACATTTCAAGAGATTCAGATTATACCATTATTTCATACATATAATAAAACTAAACAAGTATTACTGTAAAACACAAACAATTATCCCAGTTAATTACCGTTTAGGGTTGAGAACAACCCCATTATTGATTATTTTTACAGTAAATATGCATGTGAATCATTTAACCATAGCTCTGATGTGTAGGTATGAGCAAACATATACATCAGTCTAAAGATAAATACATGGCCTCATTTATCCATGTTGATTTAGAGTGCTTCACACTCGAGGACAGGCTGGACAGGCACTGCTGGCTGAAGCTGGTCATGTTCTCAGTGAGCTGCCATTACCAGAGACCCATAATTGTACATGATAAACACTAGTGTGGCAGCTCGTCTACAGGATATGCTCCATGCTCCTTTGTCTCCTGAGCCCAGAGTGCTTCCAGCGCTTGGCTGATTTCACACTCAATGAGGGATTCATCTTTAATTTACAGGTTCCCCCTGCTGGGATTTGTACAGACAGCCTCCTGACCTCGGCCAGTCTGAATGTTTCCACCTGGCTGAGCATCCCAAAGCACTAAGTTCTGTCAGGGAATACAGCGCAGTGCGTCCATGTGTGCGTGGTGTGTGTGTGTGTGTGTGTGTGTGTGTGTGTGTGATCACAATGGGCAAAGAGGCCCAAAGCTGGAACCCACAGAACTGCCACGCACCCAGGCGCTGCCACATTCATTTATTCAGGTCATCTGGATTAGAGGGCAGATGAGGTAAACAAAAGTAAAGGAGAACTGAAACAAAACTACAATTACTGCTCACGGCTGCGAACCTCAGCCTACCAGTCAGCTGCTGTTTACAGACATTCATGTAATGAGGAGTTGTAATAAAATGTCTATTAGACAGCGTATGAATTGTGGCAGCTGTAAGTGTTTAGTACAGACTGATATGGATTACGCAACCAGTATAATTTAGGATCATAAATACTGCAAACAAGTGAGCCTAAATGTGTTCAGTAATGCTGCTTTTGTGGCTGATGTTTTGGACATCGAGATGATGATGATTTCTGAACATGAACTTACAGATTAGATTCCACAATACACACACACACACACACACACACATTTTGTGTGTCATTTTGAGTATTCACAAATATGTGTTCCAATCCACATATAAATCTCAATTTGAACACACGTGAAGCAGTTTCATAAATGTACACATCAGAAATATAAATATTGTACATGCAGATTTTTGACTTAAGCTTCACAGAACATTTTGCTTTTGTAAAACTTCCTGTATGCAAATCTTCAAAATATTTAATTATTTTGGATCAGGTTACGTTGGCATTTTGAATTTTGACAAATGCATGCACAAATGCAAGTTTACCAACTGTATACAGTAGTGTATAAATGTAAATATATAATCTAAATAGGGCTGCAAAGTGGTGTAGTGGTTAGCACCCTGCGGTGGACTTGCTGGGAAAACCCTTATAACTGGAGATAGAAGAATATCAGCCAAACAATACATAAAAGTAATTTTATCATACACATTTTTACAGCCTGCCTCAGCAGGAGCAGGTAGCTGTTCAACATTTGAACATACTGCATTTCGAGAAGGAAACCTCCTGTCACTTTAACATCTAACAGGATATAGTTATTATCATCATGAAGAAATGTCTCCCCTGCTAGTTGTAATGTTCTAAATGATAAGCTCATAGGCCTCCAGAAATAATGCTTCCCATTACTCAACACCAGACACCCACTGAACACACAGTTAGGAAAAAGAACACCAGCTTGTCTCATTTGTAGTCTGATAAACAGTAAATTCATTGAATTCAGTGCCTCCTATTGCTATTTTCCAAACTAGTATAGCTGTCATGTTTCATGGGCCCCATGTGAGTGTGGTTTCCATGGGAACAGCCATTGAGACTTTTGTCAGTTGGAAGATGAGAGCATGGGTATAATAAACACCTGTAAGTATAAACACCTATGTGGGTGTCTTATGGTAGGTAGTTAATTGGTATAATTGCTCAACCAAAACACATAATTTGAGCAATTCATGCACTTTATTGCCTCAAAGCCATTCCAAATCTTAATCTCCTTGCAAGTTCTTTGTCATTATGGTTTGTTCTATACACCATGTGTGATATCACATGGAACCTGGAATGAGAGTAAAGTGAAAAAGCAGTAAAATTAGCACTCAGAGTAAAAAGGATGTTAGTGTCTTAAGGACAAACCAGCCAACTGATGACCGCCTATTCCACAGTTGCAAAGGGCAAGTGTGATGCAACTAATATTTGACTGCAACAACAAAAAAAAGCAAATTAAACAAAAATAGACTACAACTTCACAAGAACTGCAGATTGTCTTGTAATTTAAATGGTAATATATTACACTACCACTAACCCTAACCCCACTACCATTTGTTTGTGCAATATGTAGTTACATTTTAGATATCTAAAGACAAATTTTCTGACATTGCAATCCTTTCATCTATGTTTGAAATGGGTTTCTCGACTGCTTCTAATCCCATTACGCCAGGAGATAGACTTTCAACAGGAAGAGAGAATACAGAGAAAGTAGAGAACATAAATAGATAATTGTACTGGGGTAGCATTCCTATCAAAAGAGCAGCAGCTCTACTCTGAGCTGCTTCCAAGTATTTGAGCTCCTGACCCCATGTCTAAAGCCAAGCCCAGTCACCTTACAGAGAAAACTCAATCAGCTGCTTACATCTATGATCTCATTCTTTTTGTCACCACCAAAGGCTCAAAGGATTGGAATGTAATCCAACTAACAAATCCCCAGCCAGCCCCTTCACCTCACCAATCTGTCTGTCAATACAATGCTCAATTTGGCCCTCACTCAAGACCTCGATGCAGAAACTTCTGATGACTGAGATGTGGACTCACATATTGACAGCTTCAGATTTGACTGCAAACTGCCCCAGTGATTATTACCTGGTTAGAGCTTCACTTAAGATTATTGGGTTTTGCGATTGATGGGTTCACCATTCTGATGGGTTAGGGTTAGCCAAGACTGTCAACATTGTTACAAGAACAATGTTTAATGTTTATGAGCACTCAGTGCCTGATTTGATGGTGATATATATTGATATATAGCATTAACCCCTCTGGATCAGGGCTGTATTTCTATGCAATGGACATTAAATTCATCAAACTGTCCCAAGTCTCTTTGGTAGAACAAAATCACCACCACTTGCTCTTAGCACAGCAGTGTTTAAAAAAAACATTTTTATTTCTCTCTGAGTGGACTGGCTTTAGCTTTGAGTTCCCACAGAGATAACGGACCTGGAGATCAGGGTTGAACATATGTCTGTATATAGCCTGGCAGAAAAGCATTAAGATGAGTCGCACTGCATAACCCTCTGCACCCTGTCTAAATGGACTGACTGGAGATCATGGCTCATCAGGTTTGGTGTGAAATAGGTGTCATTCAGGTAAAACCCTGTTGAAAAACCCAGGCTGAGCAGGAGTCCTGGTGTTCTGTCGATGATACACACTTTCCACATATCTGAGAGGTAAGTGCACACAGTGTCGTGACTTCACTTGTTATCCTTTTGAAAGTTCTTCATGCAGACAAAGTTGTTATAAGAGGCTGAGCTGTAAAAAGAAACAATGTGGACATGAGATACATGGATGTCAGGTATTAACACAGCTGTATGTCTACAGGTCTACATGGTAATGACCTCTCTTATTCTCCTCTATGTCTTCTCAGTGTGATGGACTGATGTTTCCATGACAAGGTGCTGTAACAACCATCATCAGGCAACAACGTTAGCCTGCTAACAGCTGTGGTTATTCTCTTACAAATAATAAATGGAAGTTCACCATCCTGATTGTCAGCTTGGACTATCAAAATCCTTTTTGATAAATAAGACATTTTTATAAAGTTTATGAGCACTGAATGCCTAAGTTGGATTGGTTCCCTGAGATAGCACAACAAGAAAGTGGCACATAGTGTGACTCATCGATCAGAGCCGCATCCACATGCAAAAACAATACCAAAGTCGAAATAAAAAGGGAATCCACAGTTCTGGAAGCTTGTTGTAAGTAGCTTATTGTGGCTAATGTTGGCAAATATGAGATAAACCCTTTCCAAAGAAGAAATCTGGTTTAATCTCTCTGTTAAAACAGCAGTCAGTGGGATAGAAAAGAGAGTGGACTTAGCCTGAGAAATTGAATGGGTACAACTTCCAGGTCCCTCTCTTTCTCCCTGTTGCACTGCAGCTCGCCTCCAAAGCTCCTCCCTCAAGAGTTGCTGGCCGTTGTTTTTTTCTTTGAGCTTATTTTTCCTCATTTCTCTTCCTCTGTTTACTTGTCTTTGTCAGGTAAACTGCTGGTATACTGTCAAACACTACTCATCTTCCAGTTGGTATGTTTGACCTGTGTGCAGTGGATTCTTGTCAAATGGCCTTAAAAGCAGAAGTTTTTTTCTGTTCTTTACTGTCAGCACTTAAAGACAGTTTTACCACATATGACTGAAGATTTTCTTTTTCAAGTTAGCCACCACGTGATTACAGCTACAGTCAAAGCGCATTAGATTTCAGATATGCATCTACAACGGCTGGTCAAAGAATACACACTCCTCATTTGCAGCATACTGGATAGTTTTGGGTGTATCTAACAGGGAACCTTTGGTCTCCGAGTCTAAATCTGTTATTTGTCCTTGCGCAAACCGTCAACAGCAACAACCTTCCACAAACCTGGAAGATCAATCCTGCCATTGACTTTTTATATCTCCTCTAAAGATGCTGGAAATATATACATATGAGTATCTTTAAAATGAAGACTAAAAGACAGGGTTGTGTTGATTTCATATTTTGTTCTCCCACCCTCTGTAGCTTAATTAATGACTGTGAATCCATTTGTTGACTTCCATGGTGCTTTCACACCCAAAGTTCAGTTAATTTTATCTTTATATAAAAAACTATTTCATGTTGTGTTCATGCAATCTTGATAGAAACAAACAAGAGGTGCTGACTTGAAAGATAAATCATTCATCAAACATCATCAGCACCACATGGAGTTGTGGAGGAAAGTCAAATTCTAAGACTGGTCATGCTGCATCATGTTGCATTTGACTGAATGCGATGTGTTTATTTTTCTTCTGTGGTGCCACAAAGAGCTTTGGAAATGTAACTGATTATGATCATTATTCCTCTAGACTGCTCTTGAACATTGTATGCATTACTATTAAATGACAGGAAGAAAAGAGGCATTACCTACTGTTAAATTATAGGAAATTACACTGCCCATCCAAAAAAAAAAAAAAAGAGAAGAGCCTGGATAATTACTGCAGTGATGAATATGTTTCAGCTGGCAACAACTTATTCAACCCTAGCTGAAGCAATGAGCAGCTTCTCATTTCTTAAACAACCATGTCAGAAGACGTATCCTGTGGTCGTGGAAAGGATGTTAATCTGTTTCAGAAGGGTCAAGTTATTGGCCTGCATCAAGCAGAGAAAACAAATAAGGAGATTGCTGTAACTGATTGTTTTTTTGTTTCAGGTGTGGTGGATTATTGTCCAATGATCTTAAAGGCAACAGGTGGAGCCAGAGGAGTCTGATTTTATCACAGATTTATCACATATTCTACTGTCAGGACACAGAGACCGTTTTGGACAATATAGCTTAAAGTTATTTTAAGTGACCTACTTCTACTTTGAAACAAGTGACTCAGAAGAATCTCAGAAAATAAAGGCAAATTCCATATTAAATGCTTTTCAGCAACTGTCTCACTTTGATCATTTGATAACTATAAAGGTACTATTATTTTAATGCATTAATAATATTACTGGTCTTGCACACAAGTGTTGGTCATGCACTCAAAGCCATAAATAACTTTCACAGAGAATGGAAAGATGTGGCTGAAGGGCAGCCTGATTTCCGAAAAGCCTGAGCAGCACTGTGACAGCCACAGGCCATTTGTCCCACTTTCTCATCGGCTATAACACAAGCTGACAGGGCCACAGTGACAATGTGCTGCTTGTTTAGTCCCTTAACTAGCTCCCTACACTGTGTCTCTATCTCCCCCGCTGGCTGAGTCATGATGACAGGGCCAGGGTGACCTGTGCTGCTTATTTACCCAACTGTTCCTCCGGTCAGGGCTGAACTTGTTCAATCCTCTCATCCTCTTTCTCTCTTACTCTTCCACGGACTCTCACTTATCTAATTTCCCACCAGTATGTCAGAGCACTAATCTATCTTTATCAGCGTTGCGAGGCAGAGTGAGGTCAACAAAAAGACGTTGACATTGAACCAATATTGGGACAAGGCTTTGCTGTGAGGATGGTCGCCCACAGATACGCTTTTCACAGTAAAGCTCCGTGCCTCAATATGTCTCCATTTGCAAGTTAATTAGGCTTGCAGAAACAACAGGTTCTAACAGGAGAGTAAGACAATGTCTCACATTAAAACAACAGAAGAGGCCTTCGAGCACGCTGGAACAACGAGACTCCAGGGACAGAGGGGGAGCAGAGGATTTCTTTTTCAGCCGCTGAGGCATGAATGAAGGCTCCCGTCTCTGTAGTCCAGTAATACATGGCTGTCATTTTGGAAAAAGCTATAAACAGCAGCCCCCACCAATCAGCAACCAGCTCTGGAAGTGTGTATGGGCCACAGAAGTGCAGAATGTGCACTACAGTGTGATACTAACTAGCTCTCTGTAAAAGCATTTTAATCTTTCAAAATCTAATATCATCATATTGCATATTACAACTTAGAGCTGGTGAGGATTAAAAGACTTTTAAGATGATATGGCTATCTAAGACAAAATTTAGTGATTTGAACTTAAAACTGTTAAGACACCACAAAATCCCCACATTGGAAATATGACAAGAAAAGAGCAGCACCCAACAGGAGGCATGGTGGGGAATGAGAGAGGCGTCAGACACACACTGCATTCTATTATTAGTGTGACAGAAGTCATAGATCGAGCTTCACAGAGAAAGACAAGAGGATGGAGCCACATAAAGTGGCCCTTTGGTGCTGTCACCAAAGGGTCAGCAGAGTGTGTGTGCTCTGCCAAAGACGGAAAGTGGGCACCTAACATAAAGGTGCAGAGTTAAACGACAGCTTCCTCCCAGTAAGTCATTCTTCCCACTGCCATCGCTCTGGAGAACATTAAAATCAGTCATTTGGTGCTGCAAGGGAAAATAGATTTAGTCTTATTTGCCATACTGGTATTGTCTTTGTTTGAATGCCGGCCTTCCTGTGAGACAGCGGCCTCTGTGTTGGTGGGACAAACTGTTCACACTGATCGGTGACTCTTGTCCTTTGAACTGCTCAGTGGAAGGAACTTGGTGGTGTGTTGTACAGTGAGGAGAAGCCCAGCCCAGCAGGGAGTCACATCTTAAATGCAATGAAAGCTCAGCTTGTACCAGAATCTTATGATCTTGGTACTGTTATTACAATAGCAACCTAAATGAAAGTGTTAACTGTCGTTTAGTTAAACCCAATGTTCAGTTCACCTTTTGGCCTTGTGAAACAGACAGTATTAGCCTATGTTACTCTTTTCTTCTGTCATCTCAGACAACATAGATTATAAATTCTCTTCTCTCAGGATGCAGACATGCAGATAACACCTTCGTGTTTCTCTCTGTGCTGCATGAACACTCATAATAAACATCTGTACTATTGTGAAGCTTAAGTAAAGATTCTTTTCCTCAATCTGGAACCTGAAGATTTTCTTCTAAATATTTCTTCTACAGTTTTACCCTGTAATACTAAAACTCTTACCTAAAAATGATAAATTATTTACAGTGTAACATACACACCTGAACTTTACCAAATAAATATCCTTCAGTGTTAAATTATAAATCTTGCATGCTCTACTGTATATAGACATGTATTCATGCATATATGCACACTGATAACTATCTAATGTACTGACATTTAATATTTATTCCTTTGTACTATTTCTATTATTTACACTTTACAGAGACAATTGGGATGTAAAGTACTTACACACTATATATAGTTTGCCATTGTTGGTTTTTATATGTTTTCATTTCTACATGTTGTTTTTACCTACATGTGTGTACGAAATAGTTTTATGTTTATTTCATCTTTGTTTGGCTTTATTGTCTTCTTTTAGTTTTTTAACAATTAACAGCTCAAGCCCACCAAATTGCAAGGGAGCATCTTCAAACCTGTGTCTGCCTAGTAACTGCTCACAAACTAAAGGTAACTCCATCTGTCATTTGAGGTAAAGTGAGTTAGTATTTCCACCATCTTCGTGCCATATTGGGATTCACAGCTGGATTCTTTCGAGAGGTCCGCTGGGCTGATACAAATGAGGATGATAATCCTTTACTGCATGATTATAATGCAGAGGTTAGAGTGGCGTGTGTCTGACTCCCTCTTTCTTGCTCCTCTCTTGACTTTTTAAGCAGCAATATTGTAGAAACCCCTATAGCCAATCTGTAGACTGGAATGCTAATTGTAGTGGTGACTGGAAAAGAGGGCGTTTGCAGATGTGAGGTCATACATTAATAAAGCTGGCTGAAATTGAACTTGATCATAACCTACACCTCTGGGCTGATGGGAGATCACAACAGGAATACATAATAGATCGACTGATGTTATCAAGATCATTTTTCAAATGTGCCACATCAGTGGAGTTTGGAGTAGTGTTCTGTGGTCTAAAGCACAAACTGTCATAGGATGGCCTGTGTATAACAAGAACAGGAACTGTGATGGTATAATGACTGTATTCTGCATACTGAGTCAAGAACAATGCTGCACTATACTTTTGACCACAATCGCACTTGACAAATGATCCATACAGAC
>JBAJHX010000046.1:672157-689215 GCA_037176925.1 Amniataba percoides | reverse complement strand
GCTGTTACGCCGTAAATTTCCCCATTGTGGGACAAATAAAGGAAATCTTGAATCTTGAATCTTGAATCTTGAATCTTCTGCATACTGAGTCAAGAACAATGCTGCACTATACTTTTGACCACAATCGCACTTGACAAATGATCCATACAGACAGAAATCAATCTCAAAGCACACACATATTGGATCTGATCACTACAGGTGGCTGGGTTCTTTCTTACATGTTCTTTCAGACCAAAAACATGCAGGAATAGGGGGAACTGAAAACTTTATCAAAAGGTAAAGCAACATACTGCCCCACCTCCAGAACAAAACACCGTACTTTAACACAATAAACCACGATCTTCTAGTTTCCTGATGGCCAATTCTTTTAACCATGACTATGATCCACTAACCTTAGCTATTTGTCGTGACACAAACCATGGGTGTCTGAACCGAACCAAGAAACAGACAAATCATCTTATCATATCTATAAAAGAGTCAGAATATGGCAAATATAAATGAAAGATTCATTTCAATTCTATAGCTTCAATAGGCCTGGGCCTATATATCAGGGGTGAGCTAGGGACATGATCGCCTTTTCTCCACTTGAGACTAAATCTCTCTCTTTTACTTTTCTTTTCATCCTCACAAAGCCAACTCTGTGTTCCCAGATCCACAGGCCAAAGATGAAACAACAAGATATTTAAGACCACCTTCCTTGTAATCAAGTAGTGTTCTTTCAGGACAGGGCAGGATTTTCTGTTTATTTTGTGAACACTTTGCCATCAGTTACACAGTACCAGTTCAATTAGGTCTGTTTCTTTAATAGCACCATAAAGCATACAGTCAGTAATAGCTATTCAGTCTCCAGAATATAATCCACTTGGAGAATTGTTCCATTTCATTACATATCCAGTGCAGTCAAATATGGTGTGAGTCCATCTTGTATTTACTCTGCTTTATAGTTTCTCTCAACCTGTTTTTCTAATTTTGCTGCAGCTGGTGAATTCACTTAGTCACAACATAATCTGTTTCACGGCTGTATTCACCTCTTGTCAGTTGCAGTGTGTGTGGGTGCAGAAGTGAGTGTCCCTGCCTCTTCTACTAAGGATTTCTATTGTCTTGTTCTGTCATGTCAAGCTTGTATATTCTGACAAATGACAGCAAAAGCTTAAGTTTATTAATTATAGTTTAATCCTGAAATGTTTTCTCTGCAAACATGTTTGTACTGACTGCTTGTCTTTTCATCGGGCCTCATGTTAGGAAATTCCGAATCTCCTGCTAAATGAAGTTTGATCGTAAAAATGTTCTAAAATGTTCCCAAATAGAAAAACAGAATCAACAGACAGATTTAAAATTGGAATATTAAAGGAAAACAATTAATTAATAATGTATACTAATGAAGATAAAATGGCTTGATATGAACTCCAAACTATGCTTTAGAAATGTCTTTCTAACATAAAGCAATCCCTGACTAATATCAGAGACAGTCAAAGAGATGTGGCAGTCTCACTATTATTACACAAGAGAAAATGATAGCCTACAGTAGATTTAACAATGAGGTTTAACAGAGGATGATTCAGGACAGGAACCTGTATAAAGAACTTCATAGCACAAAGTACAGGTTGCTGCTCTGAAATATACCAATGGAAATCAGACTGTGACAGAAACTCTCAGTAGACTTGCAGTTCTGATGGTGTACAAAAGAGAATAAGTGTCTTGATTTCAAGGGTTACTGTTAGGAAAATCATTCGTTTTAAGGCACTGTGGTTTTCAAGTGTGCTCACGGGAGTTTTATTTGTGTAAATACAAGAATTCTCTGAAATCACTCGTGAGCATCACATGTACAATTCTATATATACAAATGGTTCTTTCATGAGGCCTCTTTTTCTGCTGAACTTCTTATCTTCTCTATTCATTAGGAATCTGAGCATTCTTAGAAAGAACAGAATTTACAGAGAACAGTGGAAACTAATGTGCTGTAACACACTTCGGTCTTTAGTCTTCTTCCTGTTGTCTTATACAGATCACCCACACACAGGATAATTATGGATTTTTAGTTTCTCAGTTTGTCCTGGCATCTGTTGAAGCAGTTAACAGTAATAATACAATAACCATAATAATGCATTTACACTAAGCAAGAATACACTGGAGGCAAGTGTTTCTTTAGATTTTGTAAATGTGAACAGATATGAAGTTTTGACTGTTTTTTTGGAGCTGCTGACTGAAACAACTGACCAAAGCAACGTGTATATCGGGTAGTACCTCTGGAGTCCTGTGAACATCAAGGTGTAGGATCCTCCAGAGGCTTGCAGTTATGCATAGACCTTCTATTCGGCCACCCCTAACCACTGCTCACAAGGGGCCTTGAAATACATGAAGGCTCATTTTCAAACAGTCTTGTTCACTGATGAATGCCGTGCAACCCTGTATGGTCCAGATGGATGGGGTAGCGAATGGTTGGTGGACGGCCACCATGTCCCAACAAGGCTACAACATCAGCAAGGAGATGGCGGAGTCATGTTTTGGGCCTTTCTTCCATGGTACGAAAAGAAGAACCGTGCTTTGGCATAAAAGGAGAGAAACTCCTCAACCCTATTGAGAACCTTTGGAGCATCCTCAAGCAAAAGATCTATGAGGGTAGGAGGCAGTTCACATTCAAACAGAAGCTCTGGGAGGCTATTCTAACATCCTGCAAAGAAATTCAAGCAGAAACTCTCCAGAAAAACACAGGTTCATTAGATGCAAGAATTGGGAAGCTGCTATCAAATAAGGGGTCCTCTGTTAAAATATAACTTGACCTGTTAAGATGTTTTTGATTGAAATAGCTTTTTATTTCATTCAATAATTCAACAAATGACCAGTTCTTTACAACTTAGAAAATGTTTTGAAGCTCTGTTATGTGCAATAACTTAGAACAGTGCATTTATTTTTGCTTTTTATTTTTGAAAAAAGATACAGTTATCATTGGGAGTTTTATTCAATAGCATAATTTATAACTTGAAAATTATGCTAACTGTCATTTGCATCGACTGTTTAGGGAAATCTAAAATATCATTTGCATAATAATTTGGAATGTGGTGCAAACCCATACAACACATTATGTTAGCCTGCAGTCTACTTATCCCTCACAGTGCACATTTGCATGAATATGCATTCATACATTAATGCATACGATGTTATCTCTGCACACTGTATTCTTTATTCCTCAGCTGTCTTTATGACATTGTCTATAGTTTTTCTTTAGATATTTTTCATATATATTTTTAAACAGTATTTTATTAGGTTTTTAGAATAAACAAACACTAAACACAAAAACTAAACACAGGACAGCAGCGGCTGGTAGAGGCAACACATACGAATGGGACAAGGTAAGATGTACCAGTATACAAGTAAGGTATGTTAATAAGATAATGAAATGTAGAAATGCAAATTCTTCACAAGTTCTTCACTTCACTTCTTCTTCTTCTTCACTTCATAAGTTCACAGTTGAGATTTTTACATGTCTCAGGGAGTATCTATCTGAAATCATGGAACAGAATGCGTGGCACGCCTCAAAAAATAAAAAATAAAAATAATTAAATAAAAAATAATAATAATAAATGAGCAAATAAAATAAGATAAGTAATTATCCGATCACAGGGGTATAGGAGGGATGCCAGACAGTATTACACCGTCCTTTACGCACTAACTTGGCTGTGCAGTCCAGCAAGTAGTTTAAGAAAGGTGTCCAGACATTGTGAAAAACCCTCTCATTACTCCTCAGCACTGAGCTTAAACGTTCCATCAATAGACTTTAAAATGTTTTCATGTATTTAAGCTTTGCTTCTGACTTGCTTGTTTTCATCCTTTCCCAAAGAAAGGTCAGTGCTAATATCATGTTTGACAATTATTTTCCCTGCAACAGTCTGTAGATCTTTTCGATGATTAAGCTCATCATCATCATCACAAAGCAGCAGGAACAATACCTGAGCTTCATCCACAGTCTCTGATTTTAGAGATGAGCTGTGTGTAATTCTCCACAGCAGCGTGACTTCAATTACTGAAGTCTCCCAATAATGTGACAGGAATGGACAAGATCTAACACTAATTAATGTTCTGAGCTTCTCTAACCATCAGACTGGAAAATGACTCACACAGTCCAAGTTTAACAGTAGAATTATCTGGAGCATCGCAGCTGTTCTCAAAATCAGACCTGGGCTCCATCTGAATCTGCCTGCACATTTTTATTCAAAGCAAAAGTCCAGCCTCTGATGAAAAATATGTTTTCTGTTAGCTTCTGTAGCTCCACTTTGGTCGTGGGTAAATGCTGAGAATGTAAAAACTGACTGGATGGTGGTTTGGGTGTGCTAACACAGAGGTGTTCAAACGTATGCGCCTCTTCTGGGAATGCAGGAGAACTAACTGGAGGTAAGTTATTGTAGTTTGGCCACTGATTTGGGCCATTTCTCATTACAGCTTCAGTACAATTCCTGCATAGGACAGGATGACGCAGATGATATTTAAGAACTTTAAAACCCTTATCTATATCTAGGTACAGTGAAAACAGGAACTGCTAATTGTTCAATTGACTTGCTTATAATCGTGAAAATTTGCAAAACATATTTGCCTAAAAAAGCACCCTAACTGTTCTAACAGAGCTTCCCAGGAGCCAAAAGATGAGACTGGAGTCCTGAACGTCTCTGAAGGTGAAACAGGATTCACTTCAAATAAGTAGTACTACACACATTCCACTTTGCACAAATACAAATGGACCAAAAACCTTCATGTGCTGTTAGGAAGGAGAAGTAACACAAAAATCCACTCTGGACATGATTTCTGTATGAATAAGTCTGCCTGAGACTCATCAGTACAAAGCTATAAAACTGTGTAACTCTTTTCACATCCACCTCTCAGGCAGCCTGACTTCAGCTTAGAACACTACATTACTGCTTCAGTACTGTTACATAGAATATGCTATGAGCTGCCAAGCTGCCAGTCATGTGAAGCACTTATCTACATGTGGATTCTGACAACTAATGCTGCTGAGGGCTGAGGGGCAATGATGTGTTAGAAGGAAAAAAAAAAATATATATATATATATATATACATATGTATATATATTTATACTGGGACATGACGGTGAAATCCAAGAGGAAGTTGGACTGAAACTGGGCAAATTATGTTTATTTTTATGGAGAATAACTTTGTTTCACTGGGTGGCTGGCAATGTGTAAATTTACTGAGATAACCGTAGAATCAGCATGTATTTGTGACCAATTTATCTGATGTGTCAACTGCCGCACCACGAAGGCTTTACTAAACAGGTAGGTGATCGAATGTGTGGAGCTGGTAAGGAGTTCAGCCATATTAGACAAATCCGCACCTCACAATTGATCAACATTTGAAATGAACTATTCTATTTCCTCAACAAAAAAAAGCCACTATTGAAATTAGAGCAAGTTCTCTAATGATAGAGAGTCCCTGTCCCTGTCTGGTTTCAGTCAGGTGTATGTGTGGATGGGACGTTGTATTAACTTAACAGCACTTAAGCGCCACAAGGCAGCATAAGTTACATTTTAAACACTGTAGGGGAATCATGGAGGGGCTTTTAATTTGAAACAGATACAGAACATGTTGCACTTGTACTGACATTACGCAGTAATTAACATTAACTAATTAACATAACAAGCAGAAAATGCCTGTTACCATTTTCAGGGAATGTTCTATGGTTTAGAACTACAGACACACTGCACCTTCATCCACCCCAACGCCAACTCACATTTCTATATACTATACTGATTTATCTAAGCTGTGGTCATACAGTACAGTGGATTCCAAATAAAATAAAGATTATTCCACCTGTCATCAACATTGTGGATAGATTTATAGACTGACTTCCATTCCAAATAGCTATAGATTTCAATTCAGGACAGTACTCTATTGATTGCAATCAAATGTTCTTTTCTAATCAATCTCAATGTAGATTTTGAAGTAGCTCTGTTTCAAATGATATGTCTGGTGATATATAATTTATATTTGGAAATATATAGACAAACTTGTGTGTGAGTGTTTGATTGAGCCAAATATTTAATAATTTGGATATTTGTTCAATGGGTATGTATTTGATTTTCAATTTTAAGATTCAGATATTCACTTTTTTTTCCAAAAGGGGTATTGATTGATTCATGCATGTAGTGATTGGTTGAACTCATGCCTTGCTGTGTGTGTAAAAAAAGCAGACGCCATGAAGCCAACTGAATTAGTCAAAGGAAACCAGATTGTGCAAGCATAACTGCTTATGAGTGACAAATTAGTTGTTTTGGTCTACAGCTAGCTAGTGTCAACTAGTAAAATATCCATTCCTTATTTGGAGTAGCCAAACAGATAAGGGTTTACCATGATGCAGTTCAATAATGAAAGCAAACTTCCCACCATGGTAACAGTTACTACTGATTTCTGAAGGTCCGCTCAGTGGGAACCTGATGGCATGCCACAGGGCATCCCTGATAGGATCATCCTATCAGGGATGAATGCTTGAATGCTAATAACATCAAGCTTAGCATGGTATATCGTGCCTCACATTGTAATTCATCTAGTTTTTTAAATCATTCATTTTGTGTGTATTATATGGTACTGTGTTCTGGTTTGACTGGGATGTGTTTGGGATACATGTGTATTAGTGAATGAAACTGTAGTGATGGGTTAAAACTTTGCTGAATTAGGCTAAAATACTTAAGGCAGAAGTCTTACTAAATGAAGAGGCTCTATGAGCTGAAGGAGCCAGCTCTTCTCCCTCAGTTGAGCAGAATTTTGTGATTCACAAAAAAAAGTTTGTTCACAAACAGAGCAAAAGGGACCCTGAGATCCACAGGTGGACTGGTGTGACGTCAGAAAAAATGTGTTATTCCATCATCAACATTCATATCTCATCTGTCTTATGAACACCTCTGGAGCTGCAGGGAGCAGCTGGAAAACACAGCCAGGGACTCGGCAGAAACAAATGGAACATGAGTGATTCCAAAGGTACCTGTCCATCCACAGTTGTTTAATAATGTATGAAAAGCTTCTCCTTCAGTTCATGAAGACAGCAGGACACGTGTTATTAAATCTATAGCCTCTGACTTGAGAGGTATGCACAGCTATCCACTGTGTTTACCATCATTAAATCATGTGAAACTAACACCAGGTTGCTACCGCATAACCACACACACCTCTTCACACACACACCTCTTCACACATCAGGCTGGTTGTTATAACTCAATACTCTCTTGTTTATGTGGCTGAGGGTTAGAGCAGCTCCTCACTCAAGTGTGTCATTGCCACCTTTCCAATTTTCTTTCAAGCAAAAGTCACATTTAATACTTTACTCTTGAAATACTCACCTGCATAAATGCTTTTGTGTCACATTTTACAGAATAATGTTGCCTTTGTGATACACATCAGGATTAAAACTGAAATTGCATTGGATTGATGTGGTCCTACAAAAGACTCCATCAAGAATTTTTGGAATTATGTATCACTATTATTATTATTATTACTTTTGCCTGTGTATGCAGATTTGTGGTCCTGCATGTTCATATTGTGTCACTCAGCACCATCCAGGCAAGAGCATGATTTCCCGAAGAAGCACCTTTCTGTTTGTTAAGCTGCCGTCGTCGTGCTTTCCTGTGATGTGATGTATTCGTCATCACACCTCCACATTTATATTCCACTTCGCCCCTCCCTTTTGCACTTTGTTCTGCTGCACACACTCAACAAAGCAGTAGATGAGCTTGACACACATTTCATGCAACCTACCACTTGTTGTGTCCGTTGTGTAATTAAGATATGGAACTATGATGTATTTTCATCGGATCATCACCATTCATCTTTCATCTTTCAAGCTCCACCTTTCCTGCTGATAATACAGGCCTTTCTATCAGAAATGCACAGCCATCTTTCTTCATGAGTACTGCTCATGGCAAATAAACTGGTGCAACAGTGGTGGAGTGCATCATTAACAACATACATACTGTGTGCATCGTACCATTTTAATCTCTCAAGCTTGATCCACATCCATGCCTATGTTGCACTGAATCTGCATACTTCAATGCTACATTTTACAGACCCAGTCTGAATGAAAACATCTTGACTTAATTACATCAGGAAGTAGATTGCAGTGTAATGAAGACTGCCACCAAAGAGAAACTCCTGTGGCAGCAGAAGAGACTGAAGGAAACTATGCTGCTAAATCTGGTTAAATGTAGCAATGCTGCCCTGAGACTGTGTTGCGTAACGTGCCAGAAATCCTGGGCTATGTTCAGTTATTTACAGCAAATTTACTTGTGTGAATGTGTGTGTGTGTGTGTCTGGTTCTGACAGGCAGGCAGGCAAGTTTCTGAATCAGACACGGAGGCATGCAGGCAGTCCTCCAGAGCAGGGTTACTGTGTGGAAGTGCTCAGGCTGCACTGTCAGCTACAAACCAGCCACTGCAGCGGTAATCACTGCACTTAACATTCAAGGTGCACTGCACCCCTGTTGGCTGCATTTTATCTTTCCACAATCAGTTTATAATTGGCAGAGCTAATGAAAGAACGGTGAAACATAACACATGCATCATTCATTCAGGGGCCAGGGAGTCATTATGGTGAGGTAAGGAGGTCTCAGCAGTCCATGTTAAATCTAATCCTGTTATTTTGTGATTATAATGAAAAACAAACATCAGGCAAAAAACAGGAAGATATGCAGGCGCTGTAGTCGAATGGAAATGATCATATCAAGCAGCATTAAAGACATGAGAGATGGCAGCTTGATGACTCACACAATCAACAGAGTGACCAAATAAGAAGCTTTCTCTTCGACTGCTCTTCTTTAAAAAGATCAAATCAGTGCTTCTACACAGGTAGCTTTCACATTTTATCTGCTTTGCTATGACAAGTCCATTTCAAATATCATGTCAAATGTGATTTTCAGTACCACATGACAGCACTGAAATAAATATGTCATAATATATGAAGCAGCTGTGTCCTAAAGCTGCACTGGTTTTACTTAAACATTATTTGCATATTAACAATCAAATCAAATGAGCACATGAACTAACTCATTTTCTTTCAGCTCATTGTTCTGGTTCACAAATTCTGTCATCATCAGCTTCACTTCCAGCAGCATCAGCACCACTGGACACTAGCTACACCTTAATGGTCACATCAACACATCAGGGTCTATTGTCTTTGTACTCATTTTACTTCACATCCATCTCACTGAAATGTTACTGAAAGAGTAATATGTTCTGTGATGGCCCTGATGAAGGCCACACCCTGCAACACCTCGGTCTGACAGTGAAGTTACTTTTACTCTTGGCATCTTCTGGGTGACAAGTGCTGCTCCATGCTCCTTGGCAGCAGGTGGAGCTGTGCATGAAATCCTTCCTCTGCAGCATGGTGTAGCATTCAGTGGCTCAAGAGGCAGATTACTGTCTCAGCAGTTGGAGACCAAAGCAGAGTTCAAAGGAGGGTTAATCATGGATGTACGTTCAACATGTGGACACAACCACAACTCTTAATTATTGCTCTGTGCCTGCTGGGAGTCAAGGCAGTTAAAATTCACAATTTTAAAAATCAATGTATGCAAATTAGAAGAACGAGCAGGTAGCTAACAGCAGAAACTAATAATAATAATTCTTCATATTCATAATTATTCAAATCTGTTGGTTTTAACAAACCGAGCAGAGCAGAATGGCATGAAGGTTTCACAATTGACTTTTTACTGCTCAGTGAAAAGAATCTCTGGACTTCATTTGAAACCACAGTCAGCAGTCATCTCCATGAAGGCTCAATCTGTCTGAGAAATACTCTGACATGACCGCTGGTACTTCATCAGACTGACTATCAACCATCTCCCTTTGGTGTGTGTTGACGAAATAAAATCAATCCAGATAAACAAGTGGTTTTCACATATGATCTGAATTATCAATAAACAATCTATGTATTTTTAAATAATACATTTTTAAAAATGATCTAGTAATTTATAACATCATCTCATAACCAAATATCAGGCCACTGTCAGCACTAATGCTATCTTAATGAATAAAACAATTAAATGAAAGCTAATAATTCACTCATCAGATCATCACAGAGGGTTTCATATGTGATCTAAATCCCATTTTACATTTTGCTTTAATTATTTTATTTTGTTATGGTGTGTATCAAGCAAAAGTCTGAAGAAAAGCAGAATGTTTTGGGGTTTTTTTTGCATTTTTAAATCAATATAGTAATTGAGGGCAGTGACAAATGACCTCACTTCTGTAACTTCACTGATCCGTTGGTAGATTGTTTGCACAGAGCAGGAGGACTAAAGCAGACCCCAGCAGACGACCTAAATCACTTCACCAGTTAGTTGCCCACTCGATCAATCAGACCCTCAGACTCAGAGATGGAGCACAACTCCCAAACACACACACACACACACACACACACACAGCTCCGAGCTGGACTCGGATCCAGATCACTCACCAGCAGCGTGGGCAGGCCGGCCACCACGGCGTAGAGCAGCGCGGGGGGCACGGCGCTGCGCTCCTCCGGGCCCAGGTACGGTTTGGTGTAGGCGGTGTCGTAGCAGAAGAAGCCCTGCACATGCACGCTGAACGTGTCCGTGTACTCGAAGTAGTAGGCCAGCATGACGGTCCCGGCCATGATCACCAGCTGGAAGTACAGCATGATGCAGACGGACAGTGAGACATTCAGTGGAAACACAGCCTCCCCTCTGTCTGTCTGTCTGTCTGTCCTACCCAGCCTGCCCCGCTCCCCCCGCTGAGCGCCTCATCACGGCTCGGCTGCGCGCGGAGCCGCTCTGTGATGCTGCTGGAGGCTCGAGCTCCTTCTGCCACCACAGACTGTGTGTGTGTGTGTGAGGGAGAGAGAGAGAGAGAGAGAGAGAGAGAGAGAGAGAGAGAGAGAGAGAGAAAGAGAGAGAGGGAGGGAGAGAGAGAGAGAGGGAGGGTTTGAGGGGGCGTGTAAACGTGTAAGAGATGAGGAGGCTGGGCAAACCTCTCCACGTCAGTGTGTGTGTGTGTGTGTGACAGAGAGAGAGATTAGAGGGACGTGTACATGTAGAAAGAGTGTGTCTGGTGTGTGTGTGTGTGTGTGCAGAGGCATGTTTAACAGGTTCAGGAGCAGACAGGAGAAACGTGCGGGGAGAGACAGAGAGGAGAGAAAAGAGAGAGGAAGCTGAGGAAGAGAGAGAGAGAGACACATGCTGTGCGAGCGCTCAGCTCTCCATTCAGTCCACATCTCATCAGAGACCTGAGCCACAGCGTGACAGTGAATGAGCGAGGCTGCATGACGTTTGGACTGAGGGAAAACACAGCCCGAGGTGAGTGTGTGTAACATCGCTGCATGTAGGCGGTTATGTAAAGTACCACGCTCCACCATGGGCAGATACTCACAGTCCATATAACACATTGTTATCATCCATTCAGAGCATTTACAGCCACCAGTTATCTGTCTGAGCTGTAGTTTTCATTGCTTCTAGCAAAATCCTGCACAGGATTCAGATTACATACGAGCATGAAGAATGAAGAGGGGACATGAGTTGTATCTAACCAGTAAACCTCCCTGTGTACTGATCATTCTCAGCTGGCTCACATTTTTATTGTATGTCTTAAAACATGTCGATTTGAAACTTTGAAAACTTTTTTTTTGTTGTTGTTGCTTGTTCACATTGGCAGTAAACCGGTCTCTTCTTACTGCTCCTCCCAATCTAAAGTAATGATGGGGCACCAACTCAAATAATTCTCTCCAAAATACGTGCCAAATTTAGCTGAAGCTGATACAAGCTTTCATCTGAGTGGCACATGCAGTTTTCTGTACAAAATGACTTCTTTGTGCAACTGTCCCTCCTCCATGATTATGACAAGCAGCAGTTTCGGTGTGTGAGAGGATTCTGTCGATCACAGACACAGAATATAAGCTACATGTCTTCAGGCTGTGTGGGGGGAGAAAACCCACACAGACATACAGAAAACATGCAGCACACACAGGACGGGCCCCGCCATCAGCAGCTTCAAACACAGAACCCTCTGGGTGTTCACTGACGGATGGACTTATGTTCGCTGAGGTGTCGACAATCACACCAAAAGACACAATCAGCTGCTGGGTGATAAGAGAATTAAAAAAAAGGTTTGTCTGGGAACTATATGTGACTTTTAGAAACAATTAAACAGATGGTTTGGATACCTCAGAGGCTTCAAAGCACAGATGAAGACGGTCTGCCAAATATGGCGCCGGCCAACAAAGGCGGGGAAACAGCGAGTCTTTTCTATCATCCCACAGAGAGGATGGAAATGTGAGCCCATGTTCAAGTTTTGTCCCAGTGGTTCCTCTGCTGTTTGCAGTGCTAACAAGCTGAACCTAAGCAACCATCAGTCATGTCGTCTTTTGTGGCTATTGGCCCATATGAAAAGCTGATTAGTAGTTAATAAGTTCCTAATTAGTTAAAAAAGTATATTCTAAAGGTAATTAATAAATGAATTCTTATCATTATCAGGATACTATTAAAACTGGCAGCATTATATCTATTTATATTTTAATAAATATCAAGGTCATAAATAAAGCTAAGGTCCATATGACAGAAGACAGACAGTAAATGTGGTTTCTTGTAAAAATAACATGACTGTCTGACATGAAACAATGTTTTGAATATAGTTTTGAATATGCTTTACTGGAGCCTGAAAGGTGAGTCTTAACCTCAAGATTGCTAGCTTTTTCTAGAGCTTTCCACCATCTCAGAGATTTTTATATTGGAGATGTCAGCTGCATTAGTCACATGCATGTTTATGTGTGCATGTAATATCATAATGTAAATAATTTCAAGCTTTGTGTATCCACATTCTGTGCCAGTGTTTCATCCATGCAGCCTACGAGCCTCCAGAATCACACATTCACTCTTCGCTATGCTTTGACAAAGTTTTTTTTGTTTTTTTTTGTCTGTGTTGGGCTCCTGCTGTTTGCATCCCTCAGTTCTCTCATAATTCTTCAAACATTTTCACTTCCTGCTACATTAGAACGTTTGAGTTATGTTAAATACCCAACAGTGGCTCTGGAGTTATTTATATTTTCTTTTCTTTATTTATTTTCCAAACTATTGCTGCAGCGACCCCATTTCCCCACACTGAAGCCTCATCTTATTTCATACTCCACACTCTGTCTCTTTCTCCAACACCGGAAACACATTTATCTGCTTCACTGACACGCTGAAATCCATAAGTGAAGGCTGTCAGAGGAGACACAGAGACGGATGGTGATAGAGAGACAGACAGAGATGGAGATGCAGAGTGTGTGTGGAGTAAAAGTGTGTGTGGGTACAAGCTGACAGCTCTGAGTAATGGCTGCCATTACTGTGTCACTCTGTCATCGCGCGCCATTTTAAAACTAACTAGGCCAAATCTACATTCTCCTGGCTTCATCTTCATTCTTGATTTTTTCTACATGATAATATTATTGGTTAATTACAGTACACATACATTATGACGTCAGTGTTGTCACACTGCTGTATCTTTCACTATAAACCCTGGTGTATCGTCCCTTATGAGGAAACATTCTCAGGCTGTTTTAATGATTTAGGGCATAAACTGTTTCTGTATGTGGTTTTGTTGGGCACTGAAAAATAATTAACCAAGGAGACTGAGTGGAAAACAGATGGTAGGGTACAAATAAATAGAACAACATTTTCTTGTAAAAATCAGTGAATATCTACAGTTTTGACAGAGATTATTACTGTAATGACTGGGATGTGATACTAAACATTTTCCACATTCTAGCAGCTTTGTGAGTCTGATCTTAGACACAGCTAAATGCTAATGTTAACATGCAAACATGCTCACAGTGATGGTGTCAACATGCTAATGTTTAGGAATAATGTAACTTACATACAGCTCAGCCTGAGGGCAATATTTGTTAGCATGTCACACAATCTCACAAATAGGAACGTGTCAAACTGGAAAGAGTTTTCAGATGTGTTAATTTCTTGTCACTGATAAAGAAATGAATCAACTGTCATCCCACTGCTGAATAAAGCAGCACACCTGGAAACATACGTGATGGAGGAGATGTGGAGTGGAGAACATGTGAAGAATGACATGTCAGGTGAATAACACTGTTTGCACACACCGATACAGCCATTTTTACACATATGTGTGTGTTCTTCTTTTGACATATGATCACACACACACACACACAAGATCAATCATGCAAAAAGCAGGCCTCCGATCCAGCCAATCACATAAGCAGTGGTGAGAGCGTGAACACAGCAGAGTCCTCTAGGACCTTTAGGTCCATCTGTCACTGTCCTGCTCAGCCTACGAGGAGGCAAACAGTCACTGCTGTACTGCTGAGGCACCATTAGTCAACATGCACGTGCACACAAGAACACACATACACACCAACATACATGCACACACATACAGACACACACGCAAACACACTTTGATGTATCGCCATCACTTCAAACATACAGTTCACAGTATCATAATGGCTGATGTTTATATTTGTCTTATTTTTCTATCCCATTGGACCCCCAAATTGTCTGTACACCTGACTGACTGTTGGAATATTTAACAGAATACAAGTCTCCTCTAATAAAATGATTGGCTAATCACCTCACATGGGGAACCCCCAGGATTACCTCATTCATCTCATATCAATCATTTAAGCTGATCAGTGAAATAGTTTTAATCAGGACCTTTGGTATTAGGATTTAGCAGCCTGTGGACATTAAACTGTACCAAAGTCAGCGGGGTACATGTCATTTCAGTGGACCAGATTCATATGTAATCTTTTTAAAACTACACTTATTCTTTCAGTTCAAACTCTGCATCAGGATACATTGGTTGAGTAAACAGTAAAAATCCAAAACATATAACTGTCTGAGCTACACAGGAACCAAATTTTTTTGCAACTTGTGGTTTGGGGGTTCAGGAATATTACCTTATTCACTGCTTTGGGCACTGATGATACATTTTTATTCACCTTTACTGTGTTGAGGCTGAAATCAGATAACTCAGATGATGAACAGATTGAAACATTAAAGTTATGACTAGAAGGAAATCAGAAAACTGTTTTGTCATTTGGGTGAAATGACTCTTTACAAGGTTCGAGGAACGTTTGTATCAGGTTATGAGAACCTGAAATTAAGGCACTTTTAAACAGTAAGCGGTTGCCACTGCCTTTTCCGTCGTTCTGTGAACACGACAGCAGCTGTTCCTCTGACACCGGCAGCAGGGGCGGCAGCAAGGAGGAGGAGGCCAGCTGTCACTCTCCTGAGCGCGCACAGCTCTGTGCCGCCATCTGAGATTATAACAGTGATGATGACTTTTCAACCTGCTGTCATGCCACTGCAACAACAGGCACTACAATCTGAGTTCACTGGATTACACACCTGTTCACCAGCAGAGAACAGACAGGTCAGTGAAGAGATGGTCTATCAGCAAAATCAGCTTCAAATAAGATTTCCCAGCATATCATATAAACATTGTTACACTGTAATGTGCTACTTAGCAGAACTTTCCATTTCTGTTTTCGCTTATTCTTTAATCTGCTAGCAGCTGGGAGTCATGGTGGCAGAGTTGTACACTGCTGCCCTGATTCACAGAGCATTGAAAATACTAGGCCACAGCTGTGATGACAACCAGGGACTGTCTGAAAATGCTATTTTTATTCTTCAGCATTCTTAAAATCTAGAACAATTATAAGAATATCATACCACCTTGCCATAAATACTGTACATACTAAATACTCACACCAGGTCACACCACAATACATAAAAAACTTCCACACTAACTATAACATCAGAACAAGGAATATTTTCTTTATCATGCTCATAAGAAGTAGCAGAGTGCTCTCTCCCCTCCCTGAGGAGTGACTAATGAGCTCTGCTGTCTGGTGAATACAGGTGTCCCACTGCACAGCAGCAGCATTACAGCATGAAAAGACTGAGAGCCTGATACACACACTTGTAGAGAACATGAAAGCTCAGTCACACACCTTTTAAACTCAGACACACACTAGTTAAAACCAGAGCATTTTATGGCTGTTCACTTTCTGTGGAGGAAAAGCTTTGAATACCTTTTCATTTTCAAATAAATAAGACTTCATCACTACTGCATCATGTCGGTGTGCTGAATGTGCCATTTTAAAGCATCAACTAAACAGACTGTCACCATGGTACCTGTTGTTTTTTTTAAAGACGAGTCTTGGCTTCTTTTACTGTCTTCTTTATTTACTGAACAGCCTTAACTCCGTCACACATCCTGGTGACCTTTCACACACACTCCTTCTGGTGTGTATCAACACCTAATGACTGTTGCATCCTAGTGGCAAACATGCATAATACAACTGATCATCACAGTACCCAGGTGTGACAATGATGTCACATCACAGTGACACCATTCAGGTTGTCTTATCAGCCCATCAATATCACGCAACTTATCCCTGCACGCACAGAAGAGTTTTAAAAGGCAGAAAACATGTTAGCACTGCTGCTCAAACAGAGCAGGTCATGAGGAGAGAATGACTTCAAGATTCAAACATAATTCTAGTTTATACAACTTAACTCTTATTTTTTTTGTTGTGTTATGATTATGCTGTAAATGTTAAGAGCTAAGACCTGGGAGCACAGCAGTATTACTCCAACAAAGTCTGGAAGAAACACCAGCAGCAGAAAGGTTCTTGGTCCATCAGCAGTGATGGACATTCACCACAGCATGTCTGATCTTCTCACCGCTCATGTCTGTCACCATGTTCACAAATATCAGGTATTAACTCTGTGACTTATTACTGACAGGAATGACGACCAAAATGACCTTTTAAGAATCTAAATTCTGTCTGAAATTGGACCCTCCAATGGGCTTTGGAATGCAAAACCTTAACACTGGTATGTTTTCTGATTACGTTTCCTTGACCAAGATTTCTGTGGCAGTGTGAACACTCGAGTCTCATTTGTCAGGAGTAAAACTAGAGGTGCTCCGATTGATCGGTGACCCGATCAGTATCAGCCGATACACGTGGTATCGGCATTGATCGGACGTGCCATTTCCGCCGATCAAAATAGCCGATTTCATTCAA
>JBAJHX010000046.1:586696-610756 GCA_037176925.1 Amniataba percoides | reverse complement strand
AGGATGTCATGGTCCACTGTATCGAAAGCTGCTGTTAAATCTAAAAGAACGAGAATCACAGAATCACCCGAGTCTGTAGCTAAAAAGCTAAAAAACCCAGAACCCAGTCTGGGTCTGGCCTTTGAGAGCAAAGCAAAGAGAAGTTTCAGTCCATCTAACAAATAAAAGCTATTTGCAGACTGTTTTTGCTGATTTGTGGGTCTCTAAGTCTTTGTTTGTTCTAAAAGCACTTGTAAGTTAGTGGTGTTGTTTTTACAAGTGTCATCGAATCAGAGAGAAGCATAAGCTGTAAGATCATGGTGAGTCTGGAAAATATTCTCATTCTTTCCCTTTTCATTCTCTATTTTAATTAGCCCTTCTCCTCCTCCTCTGTACTCATCTCTTTCGTTCTTCCTCATGGTTGCCATAGCAACAGGTTCCCTGTCTCAGTGCATATTGTCTCCAAACTGAAAAACCAAAAGCTTCCAGCTCAAGGCACAGAAGACGTGATGATTCTCACTTGTACTGACCAAACAGGGATCATTTTGCAGAAAATATCCTGTCTGAAATCCCTGCTATCCCTGTCTGAAAAAAAAAAGAGTGAAACTTGAAAATAAGCTTTAAAACCACTGATGTAGGGCTGAATTAAACCGAACAAGCAGCTCTGGCTGGTAAAAATCACAAAGACATTAAAAGGATCAGAAGAAACAGAATTTTAGTTTAAGAAAATAATCAGGTTGTATGCAGGTCATATGAAGAATGAATGGAGAGGAAATGTACTTCCCTTCCTCCTGCGGGTTTTACAGTAAAGCTGCTGGCCTTGTCCTACTTTCTCTGTCAGAAATGTTCAAAGGCAGAGAGAAAGGGAGAGAGAGAGAGGGGGGGGAGAGAGAGAGAGAGAGAGAGAGAGAGAGAGAGAGAGAGAGAGAGGGGGAGAAGGCCTGAAACCACCAGTCTGGTATTTCTCAGGTTTTCATTAACTTGCATAGAATAGACAAAAGGTAAAATATCTGAGCCAACAAAAAACAAACATTAAAAAGATGTGAAATCATATAACTTGATTAGGACTAATGTAAAACATGTATTGACCACGATATTGATAATTGATAGGTCCAGCAAATATAAGCATCTTTTTATACATCTACTCTACACATGATTTAAAATGTATACAAATACTTGCTTTGAACAATAATTAATTACTTACAATTACTCCTCATTCATTCGACAAGCCAACATCCAACATCCAACACATATAAAGATGAAAATACTGTTGATTCCAAATGTTTAACTGCGGGATGCAAGATGTTTCCTTCTTCCCTGACACATTCATGAAAGTAACCTGGAGGCTTCAGGTTTCCACATAACCACTGTGTAAGCTGCATGCTCAAGAGCGAGAGGGGTGGCCAGGGTAGCACGGCTCAGGTGCCACCACAGGTACTTGATAGGTCAGTGCACGTCTTGTTGAAAGATTCACATTTATAATAAGCAATCTACTGGAATTAAATGGCTGTCTGGCGTGGACCTTAGAACGAAAACGCTCTAAAATCCCCAAAAATCACATCAACACAGGGCTTATTGCTTTTATAAATTTATTACTATATAATAAACAACCAGCAACAAAAATACAATAATATACTGATAACAAATAATTTTTCTTCCACCAAACAATGTAGTTCTACAGCAGCAGCAGCGACATACAACACAGATAAGGATCATCTTCCCCATTTTTCACAGTGGCATTAAACTGATGGAGAGCCTGCTTCAGCTCCAGTTTAATGATTGTTTAAACATCAGCAGTCAGATGTTTCTCGGGACACCACATCTGAATGCAACAAATAGTTTGTTTAATGGTCCTGCCTTCACATCTTGACTTCTCCAGCTCTCTAATTACTCTGCATTAATTCCACACTGTTGCAGTTTCTTTTTATTCTTCCTCCTCTACCCTGTCTGTCTCTTTCAGCCACTGATCCAGGTTTATCCCACCCAGTAAATTAAAATTATAAATAAAATCTGACATTTTGAAAGAATGTGTTTGGCACAGTAATGCTGTTGTAATGTGTGAATGAGTATTCTTCAGCAGCTTCGAACGTCGACTCACTATCTGTTTTATAAATCCACAAAAGGTTTCAGGAGAGGGTTTAAGGAAATGAACCCAAAACAACATGTTTGTGTTCATGTGACAAAGCCCCTCTACATGTACAGGAGCTGTAGGAATGATCACTCCTGTCTGCCATCTGAGTAAAGTAGTGTAAAATTGTTATAAGCCACAAAGTCCAAAGACGGAGGTCAAATTAAAGGCCAGGTCAACAACATATCCAACAACTAGCTGACCACTGTTCATTTCTCTTTAACAAACGACATTCAGTGTTGGTTTCTTTTAACCAACTTAATTAATTAGTTGTTAATGTAACCAGGACTGTGAACGTCCCTAACCAGCAGAAAAAAACATGATCTTGTTGATTTAATTATCACAGACTGACTCATCACCACCTGCTACCAGTTTGCAATCTGCTGATGTAACCAGCCACACTCCCTTTTTAAACCTCATTGCCCCTCTGGTCATTACCAGATTGACTTGGATTTTTTTTGCCTGGCTCTCGAGTTTTCAAGTATTGTATTGGCCTGTTTTGGATCTTTTGTTTTGATCTCTGCTTTTCAGACTTTGATTTTTGCCTGGCCCTTGCTGGTGCTGCAGAAGTGTCTGACTTCCTGGATTTTTCGACCTCATACTGTCTCAGTTTTTGCTTCTGTCTATTCTAGCTGTTAGCAAATCATTGACCACTACTTCTGAGTCTGCTTCTGAGTTCTTTCCCCTGCCTGACATTAATAGTTTTGGTAGGCACAGAGAGGAGCATCAAATTAGACAACATCATGAACAAGAACTTTTGTCATCACTTTCTAGCTACCCTGTGTTTCACAAGCGTCTGGAGCTCAAGTCAATCTCTCATTGTTTTTTCATACTGTATCTGTGTTAAAAAGTGAACCATGGTTGTGGGGTTGACTATCCATATTCTGCAGTAACTTACTATATCTAACACAGAAGTTTCGTGAGTTGATACCATCACTTCCTCTAAACACTTGTCTAAACTACTAACTATACTAACACGACCTGTTAAACAACACGCCCTTTAAAACTGCAGCAGTAGTTCTAACTCTTTGGAAAATTGTGCTATGCTGAGTATTCCCTGACAAAGAGACAGAAGGCATCATTAGCATAGGTGGAGCAAACTTGAGTCTGACTCTCCCACACGGCTGACACTTGACAGCTGATGGAGGGCTACAGATGATGGGAGATATTTTAGCTTGAATGCAAAGAAACAAATACTCATATACAAACATCGTATCTGGTGCAGCAACGTGCATCCCAGCAGGTGAGAGGTGGTTGGAGTCTGCTGGGTCCATCGTGCCCAGATTGTTCTGTTATGATCAGAACATTTAAGTTTTTTCTGAATTATGTCTTCTCTCAGGTATTTAGTGCTGCTTCTCAATAAAAACTGAGACCAAAAGCTCTTAATGTTAAACAGTGTTTCAGAACAATGCAGGGTCTGGTTAGGTAGAAGTTCAGTGTGAGGGCTGTTTATTCAGCACCTTCTTAAAATTCATCCAGAGAATGACTGGGATTGTTTCACCCACACAGCAGAGAGAGCCTGCAGGAAAAGAAGTGGCACTTGCTGTTATTACCCTGAGTTGGTGAGACAAAGTCTCTACTTCATTGTGGTGTTTCATTGTGTGCTTTCCTTTGTACCTTTTAAGAGAAAGATTAAAAAATTGAAATGAATTCAAATTCTAGACTGATTTTCTGTCTCCAGGGAGCCAAATGATCCAGTTCAATCCCAATCCCAACCATCAAGCTACCTTTAATTTGGAGGACATTTTATCACTACGATCAATGCAGCCACAATCAGTGAGTGTTTGGAAAACTACGCATTATGTTGGAGAGCATATGGATAACTGTTCATTTGTTGTATTGAATGGAGACTCTATTGATTTGGTTTTCTTTCGTCCATTGAGTTGAGTAATATAAGTCTGTGTACAATTTGTTTTGTTGTTTTAAATCAAAATCAAAAAACAGAATTACCATCGTTTTTCCGTTTTTTTCATTTACAACCAAAAACGTGATTTTCCTTTCCTATTTCATGAATGAGAAAACCAAACGAAAAAAGGGCTCGTTTTTGGATTTTGACAATTCTTTTTATAATTTTTCCTCCAGAATTGAAAGATGAAGGAGGTAAACAGGTAAGTAAGAGTAAATATTTTATATGTGTGATGTGTTGAGGGGGATACAAGTGTATTTCACTGTACAAACTTAAATAATGAATAAAAGCTTCAACCTTGGATCCTCATTTTTTCAGAGGAACATGGCCCAGAGGAATTCATCGAGCACACTGAATATTTAGTGACTTGGCTCTGCGTGTCTTACTTGCCTTAAATACACACCAGTGACATTCCAACATCCAGTGACATCCAGAGACTCTGTCATCCAGGTCATGGTCATTTCTAAGAATTAGAAGAGAGGCAGCTGGACTAGCTTGAGGTTCTTGAAGACATTTAACCTCTCATCTGAAAGTATTCTTCGATTCTAACTGACAGGTAGAGAGTCTGGGCATTTCAAAGTGTTGGGGGGTCATTGACCACTTAGAGCTGTGAGCTTAGAGGATCATATTCATCACCCACCCGACCAAGGAAACTTTCAACTTCTGACAAAAGTTTAGGAAGCATGTCATTTATCTGACTTACAAAGCAATGATACTTAAAGGGTTAAAAATACACTAATGGTTGTGGAGGAAATATTTTGAAGAATAACAACTTCTAAAGGTCATGGGCTAATTTAAATCCAAAAGTTGTATCCCTTTAGTAGTATTAATGTGCTCATTAAATTTCATGAAATCTGCCAGATAGGTTATGTAAAAATAATTGTTCAGATGATATTTCAGTATGAGATTCTCTTGATGGATTTTCTCAATAATGGCAATGCTTCTCATACGCCCCTGTAGCTAAAGGCATGTGTGTTCATTTATGTAACGCTGTCTACTGTACATGAGTTCAGGTCATTATCATGAACTTTCAATATAGGCCAAATCAGAAGATATAGTTTTGTTCAGGGAGAATATATATGATACGGACAATAGTTTGAAAAGAAGACTAACAAAATATATTTATTGGCAGAAAAGCCACTTTTCAACATACCAACTAAAGTAGTTCAGCTATGACTGAATTGATATCCCTCTATATCAAAACCAGTAATGTAACTTGGAATTCACTATAAACAACCTCACTTGTAAACAGCACAAATAAGCAAATTCACAAGAGGAAAAAAAAAACAACACTGTGTAAAGTGGAACAAAAATGTAAAAAATGGGCCCGTAATGATGACCAAAACAGAGTGCAATAAAGTCCATTGACAATAAAGTCATTGTCCTCACTTCTTCCATATCCAGTGTGGATGTGTGTATGATTGTGTAATGGTTCATATAATTGTTCATCTCATTGTACCTGGGTAGTGTGATTTTTGTTCTTATCTGTATGTTGTAATAGATATGCTCAAATGCACACTCTAACATAAACATAGTCTCAGAAACGTAAAAAAAAAAAAGCAGGAAAAAAAAAGACAAGGGAACTAAAAGCGCACCCTGCTGTTGAAAATAATTAACAAACTCGTTGAGGCCACCCAGCTAAACATTGTTAAACTGGACAATTTGAGGATTATGCTATGCGTGTAACTGATGGGCCTGCATCTATGTGCAGGCGGCAGTAGCTCAGTTCGTGGGGACTTGGCTTGGGGACCAGAGGGTTGGACCAAACCTCAAGTTGGGGGACTGGTACCTGGAGAGGGGTTAGTTCACCTCCTGAGCACTGCCGAGGTGCCCCAGAGCAAGGCACTGAACCCCAAACCTGCTTGGGGCTGCCCCCTCACTCTGGCATCTCTCTGCCATTTTCATGTGCATGTGTGTATGTTTAGTATGTATATGTAAAATGTATGTAAAACAAACAGTGAAAAATGTATATAGTATAATGCAGTTACAATGCAAAATAGTGTTGTTTAAGTTTCAAGATGTGGATATAACAGAGTGACAGCTACACACAAGACCTGCTTAGTCTGCTTAGGAAACATAGTTACCTCTGAATGAGTTCTTTAGGGCCTATATAGTTAATTATGTGCCAACAGCTGGATAATTATGAAATATCTGTGTACAGAAGGTGTTTGCAACCTGGCAGTTCTCCAGGGAGGTTCTGTAAGAATCCACACAGGAGGAGGTCCACTCTGTGGGTCTGTGGACACTCGCTTCGTTTTCTACAGGGCAGCCTTGGAGACCTAACTCAACAAAATATTCAGTTTATTCAGAAATATTTAACAGCAAACCCCACCACAGCTGTTTCAGCACAGTATCAGATAACCAAAGTGAATCAGTACACAATTTCAGTACGCTGTAGGCCAGACAACAAAATGTTACACTATTCCAGTCTAGATGAAGCCATGTTGCATTAGTGGGAGAAATTGATCTGGATGATTTTTTTAAATGTAAAGTTGTGGGGACTGAATGCAACACCAAGATTTTTACCTGTAAAACATTAAGAAATCGTTGTTTAGAGCTACTCTACACTTTCTGGTGTCTATGTTGAGCAGGGCCAATAACCAGCATCTCATTTTTACCTGAAAAATAGCAGTAGAAATGTGTTCCTGAACAGTGTATAATTTGGCTAAGAGAGTAAATATACCATTGTATAATGACACAAGATGAGGGCTAAGAACAGGACCCTGAGGTGCTCCATATTTCAGATCAGAAAATACTGATGTAATATCATGACAACATGCTGGTCTTTCAGAGAGAAAGACTTAAACATGTGAGAGCCAGGCCAGAGATGGCAAATTAGTTTCAGAGATGTTCTGGACTGGAATCTGAATCCCTTGTAAAAAAAAACAAAACATCAATTTAAATTAGTGCCATTTACACTTTAATATACTGCAGGCTTGCTCAAAGCAAGGATCATTAACACTGAAGAAACCAGCAACAGTATGACACATACTGAGAGTATCTGACTGCCTCCTTCAGGCACCCTTGCTGCCTGGCTGCTGCTGAAGGTCCATGGCAGAGAGGAGAGCGCAGTGAGGAGAGGAGTGCAGCACAGTATCATGGCTTACATGTCCACCTATCTATTATCTCATTTATTTGTTTGAAAGTGTTTTAAGGCCTTTCAACTCTGTCTTACTTTAACCAATCTTTTTTTTACCTTTATTTTTCTGTCCTTCTGCAACTATTCCTGATGACTAGTCACTTAGCTTTAGACATTAGTCTAAACAAGAAACAATACATGCCTCCAAAATGCACTGCTTACCTTTACCTTTACCTTCTTTAAACCAGTGTGCAGACATGACCATCTGTTTTTGGTAGAAAGAGTTGTAACTCAATCTGGAAAGATTTTATATTTTACTTTAATTTCTTTAAAATTCACCCCTCTATCAGTGTGGTTCATTTCATGACACAGAGTTGAAACTGTTTTATTTGATTTGATTTAAAACCAATATACAAATGTAAAAGAGAGAGGAAGGGAGTTGGTACCTCTACCAGCTCTAATTTTCAAAATAAGGGCACGTTCTCCTCGTTGTCTTTCAGGAAAAACTGTCATTGATCATGCGCTGTCATCCCTTTTTCATGTTTATTTTCTGTCACTCCACCCTCCAGTTTGCCCGTTTTTGATTTGTGAGGAGGCAGATCAACTGGTCATTAAAACCAGTCCTGATAGAACCTAATCTGGCCGTGACAGCACACGTATCAGACTCGTCATGCTGGGTGCTGCTGTGGCGCATGATCAGCTCAAATGTCACGTTTCCTTCCTGCTGTGTTATTTATCTGTAATCCTGCTGTCTCTACTGATGGTGGAAACAAAGCCCCCCAAAGCTCAGAATCCTGCTGACAGCTGTGTGCCTGGTGGTTGAAACAGACACATAGTGACATGCAGTGGTTCTCTGTTGGTATTGCAGTTACATGGTTGGGTGCTTTGAATATAAGACATATTTTGGTTTGTTTAACTTTTTTCTTTACTATGTAATACCATATGTGTTCTTTCATAGTTCCGATATCTTCAGTATTAATCTACAATGTACAATGAATTAATTGTATACTAAACAGATTTAAAATTTTAATATAACTGAATGTACTTAAAACATACAATATTGCTAGCACAATTCAATCAATATGGACACAGTCACAGCATAATATAATTGATTATCAATTTATTCAAAACACTGCAAGGCTGAAAACCTTCCTCCATTATCTTCAAAACACATAGAGGACATACAACCATTCGCACGCACATTCACACACTAAGGTCAATTTAGATTAGCCAATCCTGGCCCTGCGACCGACTGGCGACCAGTCCAGGTTGTAACCCCGCCTTCGCCCTCAGTTAGCTGGGATAGGCTCCAGCACCCCATGACCCTGAATGCAGGATACAGCGGGTTGGAAAATGGATGGATGGACATTTATTAAAAACATACAAATGTCTATGAACTTGTTTCAGTTTCTAACAAAATGCAATTAAACACAACCCAAATCAGAAAATACTGCACAGTAAAAGCAGCATTATATACTAAAACTACAAAAAACAACAATAATAATAATAACAACAACAACAACAATAATAATAATAATAATAACAACAACAACAACAACAACAACAACAACAACAATAATAATAATAATAATAATAATAATAATAATAATAATAATAATAATGCAATTAAACACAACCCAAATCAGAAAATACTGCACAGTAAAAGCAGCATTATATACTAAAACTACAAAATTATACAACAACAATAATAATAATAATAATAGAAGAAATACAGAAATACATAAATAGTTCATTGGTACCACACAAGTCATGTAAACAAGACCAAAGGAAAGAAGTGCGCTAGGGGGAGGGAGTCATGGGAAGGCCAGATAAATCTGTATGTATGACAAACATGGTCATTCTCCGTTTCCATATTCTTCAAATATTTACAAGGCAAAATCCTTTCTTGTGTTTCTTTCTATATTCATAGCAAATATAAGAACGTGTCATCTGCAGGGAGTAATTCGGATATTTATTGTGAGAAACGTTTTCACAGCAAGTTCACAGCATGCACTGATAAAAATAGAACCAGAAAAGAGTTTGGTGCTCATGGAGAGATTATAGTTTCGTGCCCCCTCCTCCACCAAAACATTTTCTGATGCTGTGCAAGTTTAAAAATGCTAAAAGGTGTGACCTTTAATTTTTGTTTATTTATTGGCATAGTAAAAATAGACTTTCATAGTCTCCATCTGTGAACAAATGGACAAACCCGTTTCAGATGAACAGGCCACGAGTTGCATGTGTAACTGATTTGAATATTGTAATATTTATGAATCTTTGATAGAATTACACCCAGAATGAGTCTGGATTTGGCCACGTTGATGCGAGAAACATGACTGCTGATGTAATACACAATTACAGAACAATAATATTAACGACAACAATGATAATAATGACAACATACATAGCAGAGATACCAGTGACTACAAATAATTGGCTATTGGCTGGTGAGTGGTGAAGATGTGAGCGAAGGTCCCTCTACAGCAGCTTCTAGAGGCCCTCTGCAAACACTTTCGGGGTGCAAATTATTTCTATCATTTTATTTATTTATGTATTTTTAATTCTATTTTGAGGGCTAGCAGCAGTGCCCCCTCCAGCAGGTGGCACCACAGGCAATTCCCTATATGGCCTCACAGAGACTGCAGATCATATGTCTGTAGAAATCAGTAGCCTATTACAGCAGCACACCAAAAAAACACATGAGCCTGAAAAATGTTTCAGGGCTTCTGTAGTTTAGACTTCGACTTCGACTTAGACTTCACTTTATTATTACTTTATTTTAAGACACCAATGAGGCGTCAGTGAAATCACTTTCAGAGCCACTCAAGATAAATGACTGCAACAAACGTTCCTTTAGAATCTCAAACTGGGCATGTAAATTTGTTGCATGTATTTCATGTATTCTTAGAAAAGCTTCACTACCAGTATGTTGTTCGTTTTATAAAATACTTTTGTCTTACACCGTGTGATGACTGTTGATAAGCGGTTCAGAAAATGGATGGATGGACAGATCTTAAGAGGAAACATCTAGAAAAGGAATTATCATTATCATTATGTTACTTATCTATTAACTCTCCTGCTCTTTCACATGTTTCTTTGGGATGTCTCTTGTTTTTCAGACTCACTCTGTGCTATGAGACCTTTGTCAGTGGTTGTTATTTGGGGTGTTAACTTTGCACTCTTCCTCACTCTCTGCACATAGAGCTGTTTTCTCTGTGCTGCTGTGTAACCATTGTCTTCACCTCTGACAGCAGCAGGCAGCATTGTGCTGTCTGTCCACTGTGATGCACCACTGCACTGTGAAGGAAGCATGGACCAGTTATTGTTTTAAGATGGGTGTGTTGTACTTGTGAGTACCTGAGGGCCTCATACAAGAAAAAACTGGAGGGTGTTTTTTCCAGAGTAAGCATGATTTTCCTCTCAAGTAGTCATATTTATTTTGGAGTGTATTCATTAGCAGCACAGTAAACTCATTGTGTGGCCTCATTCACCAGTGAGTGAAACACCTTTGCCCAGCAGCTTTCATGTCTCACTGTGTTTTTCACCCTTTGAACCTGAGTGGCAGTGAGATGCCTGTAAAAAAGACTACTTTTTACTGAATGTTCCAAATACGACATTCTGAACCTATAACAATAAAATAATGATAGCAGTCAAATGACAGCTGCCATGGTGATTCTTAGGTTAGCATGTGTTTTGCAAAGAAACTTACCTCACTGTTACTTCCTCTGAGCTGGAGAGAGGTTAAGGATGACGGTATTCCCACTGCCACCGCCCATCTGATGTCCAACCCCACCCATATCTGACCCTGCCCATTCCTCATACTGTGGTCAGGGGTTATTGGACATGCTGTGAGGACATGTCATGTTCGCTGTGACTTCGCTGTCATATTCATCTGCCACGATGTGTAGTTTGCTGTACTTGGTCTGCATACCTGTTTAGTGTTCCTTCTTCCTCTTCTTTTTCTTTTCATTTTCAAATTACATCTGGGTGGACCATAATCACTGCTGTGTGGAACATGGTGGGCCCAGATGCAGGACAGCAAGGAGGCAGAGCTGATTAGATGACACTTTATTAGTTCCACAGGGACTAGGAAACTTCGATTGAAGATGTAAATAAAGGTGGTCTATAAGAAGACATAAAAACAGGAAGTGTACCACATGAGGAGAGGCAAGTATACAAACAGTATATTCAGTATAAAATGTGCATGACTAAACTGAACCTCAAATGACAAGAGCAGGGGATGAGATAACACAGAACACAATGACAGAGACAAAGAACACAAGGATGGAAACACCAGCAAACACTAGAGGCACTGGGCAGCCATCTTAACTGTCTCTTAATATCTTTGTTATTTGTCCTGTATCTTAGATGAAGACTTGCTTCTAGACCAGTTTCCAGTATTTTGCAAATACAATTTTACGGTTCCTTAGATCTCTATGTTTTAATGTTAACTGCAGTGTGTTGTCTATGACTGAGAAGCACCATGCTTATACTGGTTACTTCTGCAAGGTGAGGGATTCTGTATTAAAAAAGAGTTATTATTGGCATTAATCCTACTAATAACACCACAATTTGATTTATGTAAAACGTTAAATAAATATCAAACTTGAAGTTAAAGAACTTGATCCCACAGTGACCCAGGGCTTTAACTACACCAATGAGGTAAATTAACTTTATGTTAACAAAATATTTTTTGTGTTTTCTGGACAATGCCTTAATTAACTATTTCACAATAACATGTTTTACAGTAGTATTGACATTTACTACAGCATTTCTGAACAAAAGCAAGAAGTATGACTAAAAGTGTTCAACTAAGTAAGGTTTTGTGCTTCAGCTCACATCCAGAGCTGCTTTAAGATTTTCACGCCACCAGATGTCACTGTGTGTGCTGAGGTTGAAGCCTGGACGCTTCAAATCTAAAGCACAAATACAAAGAAAGCCCCAAAGCTTCATAAAGCTTCATCCAACCACTGCTATCTTAAAGGTAACCTTCCACGTACACAGGTACACAGACAGCCACCAGCTATTTACAGATATATATTTGTGTTTGAAATACATTGTGAGACGTGGTTTTACAGCCTATAAAGTTGATTTTATTTCACTATAATCAAATTACTGTTTACTCTTACTCTTACTTATTGTTTAAATTACTCACTCACTTCTAAACCCAGTGCTAGCCTGATGAAGATCTCTACCACACAAATCAGTGGTGCAACACTGTGAATCACTTTTCTCCACAGTGGTTGCAAATCAACATAAAATTAAAGTTCTCTCTCGTAATAAATAAACCTTGAATCTGTTCAGTAATTGACTCAGGCAGAACCTCACAAGTTTGATTAAAAAAAAAAGCATTTGAACTCAAGATTTAAGCCAATCTGGATAAGCTGACCTAATAATTGTCAGAAAAATGGAAAGTTTGAAAAATTTCATGGCAACAGAATCAACATCATCTGCTGATGAATTCATGTTTTCACTTGAACTGCTGATCATTGTTTTTCAAAGACTAATCTATCCTTTACACATCGAACACAGGCAGGCCAGGCTCTGTGGTTTTCTCTCTGGTAATATCTTCATCATTTTGTTTTGTTGTGACTTGTAGCTGCAAACATAATTCCTCTCCAGGACAGAATGTGAGTGGGCGGGAGGCTGTGGATGTGTTATGAAGGCCTCTTCAGAGAGACAGGCGGCCTTACATCAGGCCCACTGACGCCAGCTCAGATCCTCCATACATTTCCATTCATTAGAGACACTATGGAGAATGTGGCGTGGTTATGAGGAGGCATGCAGCTGGTGGATGAAGTCACCCCCTTCAGTTTGTCTACATTTTTGTGGTAATTAAGCTGTCTTATTACTGTGTTTTATAGAACATTTGTGTCTCAGTGAACGCTTAAAGAACATATGAACAAGTGGTGTATTTATATAGCAATCATTAGATTTAGATCAAATCAAATGTAAACATGCAAATCTATCTAAGATTTAATTTTGTGTTAAGTTTGTGTCTGCTTTGGACACCTGTGATCAGGCTGTTTGTCAGATACATAATAAATAACTTTGGATTACGAGGTGTAGAAAGAGTGCTGAAAAAGTACTATCAAAAGACTCTTTCCTTAAAGTTGTAATGAAAAGCGGTTTTCATTTTTTTATCTATCACCTATGGTGACATGCAATAAGTGCAGGAGTGTTTTTAGACCTCACTTCAGTTTAAGTTTCAAATTTCACCATCTGTAATCATCATTGCTGGGCAGTGATGGGCAAATTACTCTCACAATATAATAATAATATAATTACATATAACTGGTTACTTTTATTTGAAAGTAATACATTATTTGACAATATTACTGTTTATGCTATTTATCACAATTTTTTATGTAATTTTCACAAAAAATTACTGTATTGAATGGAAAAGCATAATAATTCAAGTTTATTTGTTTCATATAATCATACAGTGTATAATTATATCATATATAATTCTTAGATTGAATTCTTAGAGCTTCTTCCTCTCAGCCAGGCCTGGTGTATCCAGCATCTTCTTCTTGATGAGAACTGTGTGGTTGCTGTCGGTGATGGCTGTGGTGATGCCCTGGCAGATGGAGCGAGGCCTCTCAGGTCAGATGACACAAGTGCTGATAGAGCTCAAGCTGGTAGGTGAAACCTCAGCCTGCCAGAGAGTCCCAACGAGTGAAGGACCATTGTCATTCTCTCCACCTCTCCATCACACACATCCATGGAGAGAAACACAGTGTCCTCCCCTGACTGAATGGTGCTGTCAGATATTCCAGGATTTTTTTGGTGAAACAAAGATAATAACAATTTGCTGAAACTTGGGATCTAATCAAGCAACGACTAAAGATGTCTACCAACGTTCTGATTAGAAATGATAAACTCATCTTCACTTGAACTTCAATGTTGTGTCCTTAGAAGCTGTGGTTGAATCTGTGGTTTAGAACCTGAGTCTCACTAAAACTCACTGTATCTGACATCTAAGTTAAACGTGCCACAGTTTAGTGAGGCCAGACTCACGCCGTTTAAATCCTTTTATTCACTTCTAAAAGATCATGTTTTACCGTGTGTTATTTTGAAAGCAACACCATAATCATAGTCAAACTTGTAAATTAAGTAATTACAATCAAAGATAGCATTTGTTCCTCAGTTTATTTTTGAGGCCTCAGGAGCCCCCATTCAGCCTCCATCTCCTCTGTGTCTCATGGCACCTCTTTGAAATTAATGTTGAATCTGAAAGTTTCTCTGATTATTTACCAAATGTTACACCGTGATTATTTTCAAGGTTTCATGCTGAGTTATTCTGTAACTCAGTTTGGTTGGCGTCATACTTTGGATTTAGATTGAGGTAATGATGAGGTAGATCATGAATTATGATATAAATCCTGATTTAGACAGAGTGCAATCTGCCTCAGATGACCACTGTTCCGTCTGCCATTCAGCTCCTGGTGATTATATAGGAGTAAAAAAAAAAAAAAAAAACAGGCATTTTGCCTTTCAAGCTGTATCTGTTTGTGTGCCACTCTTCCTCTGTCTTTGATGAAAATGATCACTGTAGTTGGGCTGCCCAACTGGTATGTTTGTAAAGGCTCTATCTTTAGACTGGAGCAGCTAAAACACTCCACTTCTCTTCAGTGGTTGCCATGGAAATGAGAGTGCCGGCCTAATGGCATTAGAGTAGAGCTGGTGCGTATAAGATGAGAATGATGAAAATGAGTGAAGCAGGGTTTCTTAGCTCTGTGGATCACTGGTGTTCTGATAGTATCACATTCACCATATCATTTTAATAATATCTAGATTTCATACGCCATTAACCGCCATTTTAGACAACATACATGAGAGGTCCCAGATGAATAGTACAATTCCACCGACATCTCCAGGAAAAAAACACTGAATTATTTTATTTTTTGTATTGTTTGTAAAAGTCTGCAGATGAATTTAAGAGAGAAAATTCTGTACACTTAAAGATGCAGTCAGTAGAGTTTGTAAAAGAGTGGACTTTCCTTCTCTCTACAGTTCACTGCAGTTAGCATCCATAGTCTCTCCCTGCAGAAAGCTCGATCTATTACTTCTTTTTTTTTACTCACTTTTCTCCATCATTTTTTCTTTGTCCTTCTGTTAACTTATATTTCATATAAACAGTTGTTTTCATTTGCTTGGTTGTTTAGTGGTTGTTTGTCCCCCATTGCATCCGAGTTAGCAAACTTGCCAACCAGCCTGCTCTGATTGGTTGATTTGATTCAGTGGATGCGTCTTGTTGACCTGAGAGGCGGCAGGTGGCGCCACAAGGGTTTGATTTTTACAGATAATTTGTCTCAGGTACCCCTGTTAGGACATAGTGAGCAAATATGAGCAAATTCTGAATTTGATTACATTTTCTGTTCATAACAAAACACAAAGTTAACATCTCTGTAAATGTGGCAGTGATCATTTTCAACTACAGTCCTTTGTTCTAAATCCAGTAAAGTGATGATAGAAGTGATTTATATTAAACATACCATGCATAATAAGTGTGGAGTGTGTCTCGTGGATGGCCACAGTAATAACAGATGGCACTGTGCTTATTAGACACAAATGAGTGGAAACACAAATAAACATGGTAATTACAATGAATGTTTCATTTATTTCAGGCACATAAATAAGCAGGAAAATATACATTCATGCATAAAAATGTTTATATTTTAGAGCTAAATTTCTTAGGTACAACCTGGAAGATATGAGTTTCTGTGTTTGTATCACTGATGCCAGATCATACAAATGATGTTCACTATGGAGTGCTCCAGGGCTTAGGGCTAGATCTAATACTCTTTTCTATTTACATTCTTGCTCTGGGCCACCTTATATGTAGGCATATGAGTTTTCTTCCTTCGCACATAATACTCTGATCTTTCTAAGCCTGGACCTCACAAACTACAGAACCTCAGGAATACTGTCCACCTGCTGAACTGCTATCATGACATCTACAAGGGGATGGACACAAAGTGCCACAGAGCTAAAGGCTACTGATCATTGGTCAAGACAGTTCAAACACTCAAATGGTCTTCAGGTTCTTGGTCCCATTCAAAAACTCATCTAATCATTTTTGATCAAAACTTCATCTAGACAAATCAATGTTTCAATCCAGCTTTCATCTTCATAGAAACAACTTCAAGAATTGGATCATTTTGGAAAATCTGGAAACTATCAATAGTTTCTCTCTTATCTCCAGCTCATCCTAAACTCTGCTGCCAGGACTAAGAAACATCACATTTCACTGATCCTGGCTGCCTGTCCTCCTACTGATTACTTCCAAAGCCCTGAGAAGCCTGGCCCAAAGTTATTGAGCAGATCTTTGCTAAATAACACCTCCCCTCTTAATCCCTGAGGTCCTCAGGTGTGTCGCTCCTGGTTGTTGTGGTCTCAACACAAATGTAAATTAGAATGTGATTTTATTGTATTTAAACTGTTATCAACAGTGACACTAAACAACATTAAACTTACACAGTCAGTCTGCCTTTCTGAGGACATACTGCCTGAAAAGCAGCTGTACTGTAGGCATTCCTTCTCTCCAGTCTGTCTACCCACCATGTACAGATTTGGAGAGGGTAATGTTGCTATGGCAACAGCAACCTCTCCTATTACAGATTTTTGGTAGAGCAGTGTTTCAGAAGGAACTCAACAATCAAGCTCCATTTTCTAACAATGAAGTTGTGTTAGATGTATGATGGCTTCTGCATTAACATGTGCGGGCAGTTAATGTGTTCTACATTGTTAAAGCAGGAGTGTTTCCACTGTACTGCAGATCCCAGGATGATGGGAGTTTAGTCACAGACAGACACATATATGCTCATCCACAATTCAGTGCTCACACTCTTTGAAGCTAAATACAGAGCAGGGAGCTGCACTAATTGTATGTCAGCACTGAAGTCTGTGCACGTCCATCATGGACATGGACAGCTGAGCACACACACACACACACACACACACACACACACACACACACACACACACACACACACACACACACAGATATAAACATACACACGAACACACATACACACACACAGAGACTTAAACACATGAACAATGAAGGAATTAAAAAATCCATATAGTATGTGCTGGCAACTAGGTAACTTAATGATACCCAGTCTCTGCCTTGACTACGGTGACTACCTTGGCAGGGCTACAGAGAAGTATTTTTGTTTTGTTGGTGTTGTTCACATGCATAACCTATAACCACGTTGATGACCTGTGCTACCTCTGTGTACTTCACCAAAGTCAATATAACTACTGACTATCTGTGACATACAGGTTACAGAGACCTAAAGTAATTCATGTACTTTGTTTAGAGTCTTGTCAAATATTTACATCTTCAGTAGGAACCAATGGGCTTGGGGCTGAGAGCCACAGAAAGGGAACTCAGAAAGTATTCAAAACAGATGAATACATTACGTCTTGTACTCTGATGGTTAATATTAACAGTGCTGTGTGTCAATACACAATATTTTCACCCTTTTACAAATCATCTAGAGTTGTCAGATGATATGAATGTAGGAGTAGTCTTGGTCTTTTCTTGGGACTATGACAATAGCATAAAGAATAACAGCTGTCTTGTCCTTTGCATCGCAAAATAAATGTTGCACATACCTGATTTTTGTGTGTGTTCACATTTGTGGAGCAATTGTTTGGCAGAGGTATTTAAGGCACATGGTTGGGCTCTGTGACAGACTCACAGGGAGCAGTTAAAGAAGAGAGAGAGAGAGAGGGTGGGAGAGAGAGAGAGAGAGAGAGGGGGGAGGGAGCCTCTCCAGCCGGTCTGAATCTCAGCCACACAACCTCAGGCTCAGTAATGTTGGACACAGTGCGAGAGTGAGCTCTATCTTCCACACACACACTCTGCTGTCACCTGCTTGAGGACACACACCCGGTGAGTAGACCCGTATCCTGTTATCATTTACATTTACTGCCACGCTAATTCAGAGCATCTATATGAAGCTGAGGGCTTTCGAGTAGTAGACACTCTTGTCAGATCAGAGATTACTATGTACTGAGAGAGATTACCAATGTGTTGTCAACTATTCCCTGGAGATAGCTTCTACCATAAGTCACTTACCAAGAGGTAACTTGTTGTTACAGGAGCTAAAATGAGCCTAGAGGGTCTTTTGATTCTATAATCTTTTAATTCCTTTAAGCTACTGGCAGCTTGCAGTCTCCCAGCAGGGGTCTGGGTTTAACTAACAATTACTTTTACTCACAGATGGATTCACTCATGCAAGCGTATGTAGTCACTACATGACATTTTACCTAGTTTATTCAAAAATGACAGTTAAACACAGAAATGAACATCATTACGATTCACAAGCTGACAGAAAAAGTGCATGTCTTTAGGAGAAATTAATTATGTATACAGATACGTGTGTGCTCTCCCACATACATGCTGTTGTTCTAAGCTGCCTGCAGAAAACCACCCCATGCCCTTTCCTTCCCACTCATCCCAGTCAGATCAACATTTCAGCACATGTGGTGCAGCAGGGGAGGGAAGACACTAATGACGTGCAGAGCTCATCTCCCTTTCACACTTCCATCAAGAAAAAATAGATAAATAAAGCATATCCAGTATGATCAAGTTCAAGTTACTAATTCTTTCATACAGAGAGACCTTCAGATCTGCGTCAGAGGTTCAGTATCACTATCGCCAAGTTCGGGAAATGGCTCAGTATTTGGGGAAATATGCTCTTTTACTTTCTTCCTGTGAGTGAAGTGTTCAGATGAATATCAAACATATGTCTGTACGATCAACACAGAGTGGGGTCAGGCTGTTGGAGGTCTAGTTAGCGGCAGGTAGAGAGAAGCAGCTGGACTGGCTCAGTTGAAAAACACACCTACCAATACTGTTTCATCCATAGATAAGATATACTGCCACGCTAAAATACAGTATTAGGGTAAGGTCTATGCTTGAACTATTTCTTGTGTCCAACTTTAGACAGACCTAGGTTAGCTGTTTCACTCTGTCTTTGGTATTTAAGGTAAGCTTGGCTAACCCAGTCCTGACCCCAGCTCTGTATTCTTCACAGCATTTGGCAGATAAGAGCCAGATAATTGCCTCAAAAGTTGGTAAATCAAGCAAACCAAACCAAACCAGAGATAAAAGGGGCATGAATATTAGATTTTCATCAGGTGGCAACAGATATAACTGCAAATAGCTGATAATGTCTCTCTGTGTCTGCTGGATGTGTAAATCATAACAACAGAAGTCAATCACCTTGACTGAGAAAAGACACATTAGAGATGGAAATACTGTTAATGTTACTCTGTCATTAAATTTTCTGCATAGATGGTGCAATAGAATAATGTGCATCTTGCCATGTCTATAGTCAGTAACCTTAAATAGACTGAAGGCTAATCAGAAACCAATATCACCTTGATAAATTGGAGTTTAGCAGACCATGCTGTAGACGAGTGAGGACATCAGCTGTTCAGGCTGTGTGCTGTTAATCCATCAGAGATGAGATTAAGGAAGGAGGAGCAAGGATTATAAATCAGAAGGGCCTTGGCTGAACGGCCAGACAGACAGGAGGTAATAGGGTCAAGTCACTCCGGCTAACCAAACAAACAAACCACGGGTAACCAAACACAACAGACAACAGACAGATGTTGCTTCTATATGGACATTTATCATAATGCCTTTGTAGGGGATAAAGATTCTTTGGTGCCTCTTATATGAGATGAGCTCTCAGACTGTGTTTGGATCTGATTTGGAGCACTAGAGACTTTGGCAGGATTATCAAAAATGGCTTTAACAGGAACCCATACCCATCATTGGCATAATTAAGTGATATATCAGTTGGTGTGATAACGTAATACACACTCAACATGCAACATCCTTGCTGAAATCCACTTTCAATAAAGCATAAATCTCACCATTATTCGGGTTGTCTACTTTTGTCGTCTAGCCAGCCACTTGCAGTGGATGTTCTTCCACAACTGGCCACAGGGGGCAGCAGAACAGCTGCTTAACCTTGCTGCAGTGGGGGGCACATATTGAATTGGGTGAAAAAGCCCAAACACCCTAAAATGTAAACAGATGAACCATGCTAAAGTGAGCATTTATGCTTTAATGGGAGTGTTTTCAATTCAATTAGAGAAAGTATATCAGTGTTGAGGACTACGGTTGAAATTTAAAGAGACATTTAAAGATCCCTGCTGGTCTGTGCAGAGAAGAGAATTATGGTTCACTGCAGGCTCAGTGCGACTCGATGCGCTTTTGGTAGCAGGTATTTTTCTTGATTTTGTTTTCCGCTGCGGATAATACTCTCTCCACGTGGATGGGATTCTTAGCTGATCGTCACGGTGACAGCAAGTGAAACCGCTGTGAAACCAGGCACGGGCAATTGTCTTTGAAAGTCACATGGTCAGATGAGTCATCCTTCACCGCATTCTCCACAAGTAGGCGAGTGTATGTGTGGTGTACACCAAGAGAAGGACTGACCCCTACAGCATGGTAACCTTAAAGACGGTGAAAGGATAAGAAATTCTCCTCCACAGGCACAGCTTATATGAATACTAAATCCCTCCCTCCATGGAACATAGTATAGAGTTGTAAGATCAGAGTCTACAGTTACAGACAATGCTAAAGAACAGTGGGTAACTTCATTAACTGAACTTTCATGTTAAAAGTTCTTTGTGAGAGATTAAAGTAGTGTGTGATATGCCAGTAGAAGACTATGAGAGCGAGCCTATTGAATGTTCAGAACAGGAATAAACACTCCTGCCTTTAGACATGGTCAGACAACACACAAACGAGTGTTTGTGTAGATGACTGAAACCTCTGCCTTCTTCATATTTCCCTTGTGAGTCTGGGGGTTGATAAGTAGCAAACTTTCATTATAAACTATTTTCTAGGGGTGTTCTGGATAAGTCTTGCCTATTGTTGAGTGGCAGTTGAATCACTGTATTAGTTTCCATTTCTCCACACAAGACAAAGATCTATTTGACTGAAGAATTTATTTTGTAATAGGACATTCATGCCATCCAATGTTTTCACTCATTATTTGAGAAGTCTGCATTGTAGTGACCTTGTAGCAATGATAATAGAACGGTCCAAATACCCTCGAAGCTTCAAGGGCCCATGTTCTGATTCATTTCAAAGGTTATTATCACTGCTCATGCCAAGTGCAATATTGACCTATCTCACTGTGAAGGTTTATCTTTTAAGTTGTTCTAAACAATGGTTTTGCAGAATTTTCCTCTGTTGTAGTTGACATTAGTTAGCCATGGATAGCAGAAAGAATCACTGAATTCACTCTCAGGCAAAAGTGGGTCTAAGGATAGAGGATGGCACAACTGTACAGACTGTAAAACCCTCCTAAACAAATGATGTTTGTGATTTTGGGCTTTAAATAAATAAATACATTTGATTTTGAATTTTAAATAGCAGCAACTGAAAACTCCTTTCTTTTCTTGTGTGTTACCTTTTTTTAGCTTCTGTCTTCTGAACTGTAGTTCAGAGATGTCTGGTTTCTTTAGGCTAATGTGTTAAGTAACACGTTACTCAATGGAGTAACGTGTTACTTAACACGTATCATCATATATTTATAGGGTGGATGTGCGACTGCATGTTTATCCATGTGGTGTTGACAGGTGTTTGCGTTTTCCTACTATCGGCTTTCTTTCAGGAGCAATGTGTAACCTCCTGCAAACACACATGCAGACTCTCTCGTGCACACTGAGTCAGGTTGGTCCCGTTGTGAGCCAGCAGCGTCTCTATTTTCAGCAGTGTGGGATCAGGCCTCCATAGTGTCAACAGGTGGACAACCCAACCAGCAGGATGACCTTCAGTAGTCTCTTTTTCCTCCTTTCTCCTGTCACTCAAATATCAACTACAAATATTCACAACACCTGTGCTTAAATGACCTCACTGTTCAGCCCAAAACGTGCACAAGCAAAACGACATCACTGGGCATATCAATAGCAATGAGAGCAGATGTCAACCAGTGCATTTACTCATTTACAAGCTCTCAATGTTTATAGGATGACAGCAGAGTTCATGAGCACTATTAAACCGCAGCTACACAGTGACAGGCAAACTATCCTAGGACTAAAGTGGGACTGCTCTCTGTTATATTCTACAATTCTACCATTTCATTTAGCAGACACTTTTGTCCAAAGCGACGTACAACACAAGCAATAATTCAGACATAAGGAAAAACCCTTAGTAAGTGCAAAAAGTTCTTAAAGTGCGATTGGTTAAAGGTGTTGCCATCTTTGCCCCCCCGGTCCCCATAACACTTAAGCATATGCTGTTGTATGTTTGTCTTAACTTCCTGTTATTAGCCAAGTTACAGCAACAACAAAAAAAACTAAACTAAAAAACAAATTCGTTTTGCTTTCTGTCTGAACAAGTCCTATCTAAAGGTTTGTTAGAGATAGGTTAAAAAAACCCAACTACTAGGTAAATATGGGCATACGATCATGGTTGTGGATTAACGAACGTTTGGAGGAAGTTAACAGCAATTTACTCCGTCAAGGTCATGCATGTTTTTGACTCATCCATCCACATCTGGCTGTCTCCTTACAAAGTTTGCAGCTCTACCTCACTGCACTACTTTTGTCTTTGTGCCTGCCCAACAGGAGCCATAATTCACACTAGAGCTTTGTGTCAATTGAAATCAAATTACACGTTCTGTCATCTTTCATTTGACAACAATCTCATCTGATGTGCTTGTAAATTCCAGGCAGTTGATGTGTTGGGTAGATTGATGTAAAGGTCTTGCTCTGTAACAAAGATGGTGGACGGCTGACTGTGTTTCTTCCAGTTGCAGTATTCCTCCAGCTCCCATCCTCCCTCCCACTCTCTATTTCTTTACTAAACTGCAGAGCTGATTTATTCAGCACTGTTACATAAACCACATCTATACATAAAGCTGAAAGCAAATACAGGTTGGAATAATTTTAGTCAAACTCATTAAATAAGACGGGAAAATTCAGTTGTTGATTTCATATCGATTTATAGACATGTACATTATACATGTGTAAATGTGGTGAAAAAGAATTATAACACAAGTTTACCTGTTGAGATCATTCTTTTTTTAAACAAATAACTCATTCATAGATCCTATTCTGATAGGCAGTGGTTCAGACTGAGGGTGTTAGTAATGCGAGGTGCTTTTTTTTAGGTTTCTGTGCCAGTTTCAGTGAAGAAATGTTTTGGACTTTTATGGACTTTTATGTTTTCCTGACAAAGACTTAGTACTTAGTAGCTTTGTGAAATATACCCCATTATGTCTGGAGCAAAGGCAGACACACTGTAGTGTGTTACAGCACCATAAAACCTCTTATGAAAGTTGGATCTGTGGTTCTGCAAAGTCTGCAGCAGTGAAAAATCTCATAATGAACAAAGAACAAAAAAATCTTGATCATTATATTTGGGGATGAATTTTAAACTAGTACTAAATACATGTTTCCATGCAGTCCCTGAGAAGCACACTGCTGCTCTCTGTGTGACATGAATGCTGTGCCTGTGTTAGCAATGTGTGGTTGAAAGCCTGATTTCAGTCGGTATGCATGTGGGTGGGTGTGGGGGCTGTGCATGAATGTGTAAAAATATAAGTGCCCTCTCTCATATGTGGTATTTAAACAGACTTGTACTGACATGAACAGGGTTCATGTGATCCCTTCCCCTCTTAATGTACTGTGTGGACTGTGAGGACTGTCAAGGACATTTATATTGACTTGCATGTGTGCATGTGTGCACATTATCATAGTTATTTTTCTTTTGTTTAAAGATCACATAGTCAGTTAACAAACGCGATTATTGATGTTAACCTATAAGATTCATTTGTCATGTGTACAACAATTATGTGGAGTAGTTGCTGGTATTGAAATTCTCAAGTAAAAAAAAAGTATAACTATAATGTGTGTCTATATATATATATATATATATATATATATATATATATATATATAATAAAACTGTTAGTGGTGTTACTG
>JBAJHX010000046.1:567241-586596 GCA_037176925.1 Amniataba percoides | reverse complement strand
TGTTGTTGGTATTGGGACTCTCGAGTAAAAAAAAGGCATACCTACAATGTGTGTCTATATATATATATACATATATATATATATATATATATATATATAATAAAACTGTTAGTGGGGTTACTGTTGAGCAGTAATGTGCAAATATTACTGTATATAATATAAGTGTGTACTTTGGATTTGAGGACCTGTGTGGAATTCCAATATGTCTGCTTATTAATCAAATGACACCTGCTGTATCAGCATCCTGTTGCTTAGGCAACAGTCCTCACATTCCATAGGCCACATCAGTCAAAAACAGTGAGCTAACACATTCTAGACTGAACATCCAGCTGTTTGTCTGACTTTAACAAAAGGCTCAGCTACACCACCAGAGCTGGATGAGGACACTAACACTGAGTGAACTAGACTGAATATTCCAAATAAGATGTGTTTCCTGTTTGTCTGTCGTTTCTTGATGTTAGCTTAGTAGAGCAAAGCACTATGAGTCCAAGATAAACTGATCAAAAGGATGCTGAAATAACCACATCATGGCACTGATGTGTAAAAAGCCAGAACTGGGTGAACACTTTATCAGATCGGTCAGCAAGACAAACAGCTTTTGAAATGTTTGTTTTGTGAATGGAGTTTGGACTGATAGGAACTGTGCAAACATTGTAACTTCGCCATCAACAAGCAAAGTCATATCATCTAAATTCGACATTAATGCAACAGTGGTGTTCTTGTTTATGAACATCAAAGATATAACTTTGAATATTATATTTATGCAAATACAAGGTAGTAAGTAGGAATATGGCACTTAAAAATGACATAATCCCACTGATAACCGATAGGTCACAACATGCTGTGTCGTTTTGGAGTTTTCTTGTTTAGTTGGGAGCTTATCTGCCTCTACAAGGCCAAAGAGGAAAATCTATGTTTGTTAGTTTGTAAGTTTCATAAGATTGTGTGTGTGTGTGTGTGTGTGTGTGTGTGTGTGTGTGTGTGTGTGTGTGTGTGTGTGTGTGTTGTAATCTGAGCTTCTCTGCACTTTGTTTTGAAGCCAGGATGGCTGCACGTGATTGTTGGTATTTGTCAGCCTTTAAGGGGCATTCCTTTACTTCCTGACCTCGCCCAGCTCAAAGCTGAAGTCACACCACATTTGCTACAACTGTCACCATGTTCTGACTGTACTACATGTGACAAAAAAGGCCATTAACAAACAGCCAATCAGAGCCAGGAGGAGTATCTCATTGAGTGTCAATCACTCATCAAACGCAGTTCTCGCATATCAAAAGATCAGTGTCCAGAGCCTAAAACTGACTGAAATTAAACCATATGAGACATTTAGAGGGAACGTGTCTCTTTGGTGGATCTGCTAATGACATGACCTGGATGACACTGCTGTTTAGTGATGATATCTTATACTTTGTATTTTCATTCGCACAAGTAGAGTACACGAGTGAAAGTTACTTTCCACCACAGATTAGGAGTGAGAGAGGGTGGAAAATGAAGGAAACTGAAACTGATCCATAGTGCACTTTAAAGCCTGACCCTCAAGAGAAGCAAAAGGTCCAACAAAATGTATATGTCATCTAATGTAAAGTACAAGAAGGAGCCTTAGACTGCTTTTAGTTATTTACCCCCTTCAGAGATGACTCCTGACTGGACTTTGTTTTGAACTTGGCCAGAGACCAGAGCAAGAAAGAGTCAGGCGTTGTGTTCAGGTTGTAGGTATTTTGGAAGGAGGATGGCATCAGATATCAGGCACAAGTGTAAACTCAGCTTACATATTCATTACGTGGAGGAACAAATTAAATAAAAGAAAAAAATGTAAATGCAGTGAAAAAGACAGTATCAGTTTGTTAGCTGGTTGCATTAATTGCTTTGGTTCATCAGTCGACTTTAGTTATTTCCTTTTTAAAATAAAATAAAAAATAAAAAAGTGACATTCTGTGTACATTCTGACCAACTATACCACTGCTGTGAGACAAAGGCAGACATCAGTCAGTTACAGCCTAATGCATTACAACAACCTTGACAAGGAGATGTTAAAAATTCCATACATTAACTTTAAGTTGACTTTAAGTTGTCCGGGGCATGAACCCACGAATCCCTTGTTATATACAGAGGAAGAGAGCAGAAGTGAGCAAGGACAGTATGACAGTTACCAGCTTAGGTGCTACTAGCAGTGTGAACACTAGCACTACATAAATAAATGTGTCCCTGCTCATTTGTCAGTGAGGATCATGTTATCATCCACACTGTGTATTTTCAACAGCTTGACATTTTCCTCTCAGTCAGCAGATCCAAATATGCAATTCAGAGCTGAATTTCCAAGTGGTGACCTTAACAGAATACATCAAATCCAGAATTAACAGGTTGCGCATGGTCTGCATCAGTGGAAGGATAGATGATGAGATTTTAAAGGAAAGACACTCCTGAGCAGAGGTTAAAGTGACATGAATCCTAGCTTTTCCTTTTTTAATATGCCCACATAAACTCATCTGTAATAAGGTTATGTGAAAGTCTTTGGAATACATATTTCTCTGAAGCTTCCTCACTTTATACTTATATGTCTGAATTTTTGCTGTGTTTTTATTCAGGTGGAGAAACACCCACCAAAGTAAATCTTGAGAAACCATACCCATTTACTGCATTGGAACAAATGTTTTTCTATGACAAAAATGAGGTGTTAACCTAGATGATGTCTTCAAAGTGTGTTTATTCATAGAAACTACATATAAACCATTGCAGCTTCTCACAAGAGTGGGAAGCTGCCATGATGTTGGCAGCCAGCTGGTCATCCAGTGTCACACCCAGGGCCATTAGAGTCCAAGCCAGGGACACCAGAGTTCTCAATGTTAATGGAGAGGCAACAGACAACAGATTCCCTCTCTGGAGAGCTTAGTGCTGACTGAGCTTCAAGTGGTGTGCAAACATCCTCAGAAACACATCAGCAACACACACAGATATTTGTGCTGTCACAATAGTTATTGTTATTGGACAGTCAAGCAGAGAAATTCATATTTAAAAGTGAATATGCTCTGCCTAATACCAATATTGAAGTACATTTCCCTCAGTTCATTTTTATCCTAATCAAGATTTTCTTTTTTGTCACACTGCTAATTTATTAATTGATCATTTAAAAATTGAAAGAGTACAATTATTTTAGCAGCACATTTCAGAGTTCATACTGATAATCACAACACAGTATGAGTATCTACCAAGCAAGAGACACTGGTGCCTATACAGGAGTGTAAGCAGCAGAGTATCAATTCACATCATATAAATATACCCAAGGACATGTGACTGTGTTGTGTTTAGTCTCAGTCTCATGTGAATTCTTATCAGGGTTGCATCTTTCATTTGAGTCACTATTTGTCCCAAAGCCTTGAAGGCAAGGGCCGATGCCTTCACGTGACCAAGTGGTCACAGAGGCCTCTTATTTGAAGGGTCTTTAAAGTGGAGGTGTGTACTCACTCTCTTGGCCAGTCTGGCTAGATAGCATTCAGGTGTTCTACTCGTGATGAATATATATATTTCTCTCGTTATTAGAAAATATCATATCATCATCACATTTCATTTGTTTATCCTCAAATCATGGATATTGCTGTGCTCCTGTCTTAATCAAACCAGTGCTGATTGCAAAGACATCATAGCAATATCATGTCAACACTCATGGAATTAAATCAGAGACAAAAATTATGTTAAAAATTCACAAGCCAGAAAACCATGTTATAAAGGAGGAAGAGGTGAGAGAGGAGTAAATAAGGCAAAGAAATACTCCCCTGAGCTATAAAAGACACAGTACATTGATAATGGACATTTCTGCAAAACCTCAAATTTCATCTCATGCCGAACATTTTCAAAGGATTTTGTTTGTATTTACTTATCATATGTCGTTATTTTACTATAGAAATTCAGTTGTAAACATTTCTGCCACTGGCAAATATTAATTTCAAATATATTCAAGCAGTTATTTCTTAATATCTGTAGTTTCAAGTCGGGCCCTTCTTCCCACCAACTTCTTTAATTGTTCTTTATTTCCCTTTCCTCTTATTACATCCCCACTTCCCTTTCATATCTCCATTTTTCTTCCTTTTTCTGTCTTTCTAGCTTTCTGCCAGCTTCTTTTTCTCCCACAGTACACTAATATCAATGGTATGTCCTCCCTCACGTGGCTATGGATGTGAATCACGCGCTCTCTTTTCAAACTCTGTCCTCTCTGTGCACAGGGTCAGGTGCATCTTAATCTTCAGCCATCATTTTGGTCCCCTCTGATTTACTGCTGAGCATAATAACACAGAGCACCAACACAGCCACGTTACATTCCGCACAGTCGCTGTGACACTCCTCGGGTTTGGACCAATCATCTGTCTGACATGTGACACTGACATGCTACTTCTCTGTCTCTCTCCCTGTCAATGCTGATATATGAAAATGTATATTGTGTGTTACAATGTACTGTAGTAAATCATTGCTGGCAGCCACAGACTGCTCTGAAGTTAAGTTTTCACCCTTTATTATGTACATAATCATATTGCAAATGTCAGCCATTGGCTCCAGCCCCAGTAATGCCCAAAGCAGGAGCTCTGTGAGCCGAGGCAGTCTTTGACAGGCTTCTACTATAATCAGTAAATCTATGAGTGGTAACACAGACAACATTTGCTTAATTGAGTCTTTACTAATCATTTTAGAAGGTTGTGGGGACTTTGTGTCAATAGCAAAATCAATTGCACTTTTGAACACCATGGGTGAAATTCAAATGCATTACACTAAAACTGAGGTTGGAGTTTTGAAATTCATTTAAACTAATATTTGGATTTTGCTTTGTTGTCTCACTTTGTTCACTGTTATGTGTTTTTTCTGTCCTGCAGGCCATCATGGAGGAGGCTGACCTGCTAAAGGAGAGGCTCCAGGCGATCACGGTAAGGACCAGACCTGTAGTAAGAAAGCTAGGATATAAATAATCTCTTTTTAACGTGTTGAGAGCTCTTTACTGACCTGAACTAGTCTTTTCTGTTGTATTTTGATTGTAACTCAGGGATTATTTTTTTCTTTATCTGAGAGTTTTTTGCAAGTCATAAGATTCTGGTTTTGGTAACCTACTGTATCTTCATACTGTCTCTTTTATGTGTGCACATTTAAGTAGAGCATTCTTCCCAATGCACTGTATGAATTATACAATGAGGGTTGATGTTATTAATTAATAAAGATATATTTTTATTCACAAGGGCAGTTTGATATATAAAGTATACAAAGAAAGAAAAAAAAACAATAGTAATATTTGAGGTCCTCAGGAAACAACAGGATTTTAGCCACATAGCCACGTAATTCAAATAACTGCCAAAGCCTCATTAGTTTCAGCTGAACTGAATGTATCCTTACACAGACTGTGGCTCTGTTACTTTTGTTACTTTTGAAGAATCTCTTCATTGAGATGAGGAACAATTATCATTACCATTAACTCAATGTATAAACTGGAATGTCTGTGTGATACACCATTATATATAAAGACCAGGAGGATGTGTTATGTTTTCACTTTTTTCACTCAGTTCTTTGACTTGCACACTTACTTCCTGTTTTATTACATAAAAGACACAGTACTTCCTGCACTGCTAGTGGCAGCTGATATTGGACACAAATGTCAGTGAGAGACTATGGGTTCTTGCCTACTTCCAGCACTTCCAGTTGCGTTTGAAGAACCACTGCTGGGGATGACCTCAGCTCTCTGCAGTGCTCGGTGCTTCTTCTTTTCCACCAGTATTATATACAGTACATTAATCATGTAAATGATGTAAAATGACGATATATTTTACTAATTAATTTGATTTACATTTTCAGAGAAATGAATTTTGATCATGCTATCTGCTGTGGATATACTCTTATATTCATATTAATAATCAATTGGACATTATGGAACTCTGCAAACAGCACAGAAAACCAACTCTCTTATGGAGAGGCACAGATATGTATTTCTCAGGTAATTCACTGCACCCAATGATTCAGTGCTGTGATATTTAGTCTGAGCAGGATGCCATGATGCAGCACTGAAACAGAATCGTTTCCAGGCAGAGTCTGAAAATAAAAAGTGTGGGTGTGTACTGTAGTATGTTGACAGAGCTGTAGAGGAAAATCTTCATTTCTCTGTTAGTCTGTCCATCACATCCATTTTGACAAAACCTTGTGTATTAATGAGGGAAAATATGTTTAATTAAAGATGCACTGCCTCAGAGATTATCAAGTCACAAATAATCTGACTGGAGACTTATTTGTGACTTTGTCCCACCTGGATTTGATATTTCACAGTTTTAGGATCTCTCTTGTTTCAAGGAAGTGCTGAAACCAATAGTTACAGAATAATATTTGTAATTTCCATAGCAGCTTCATAAAGTTTCCCATTTTTTCAATTATTAGATGGTCTGAAGTTAGAGACTAAAGATTTAGATCAACTATACATGCTGTAGCTAATTCTCCTCCCAAGTGTATTAGGATGTCTCGTTTGTATCTACAAAAATGAAAACTTATTTGGTATTGCACCTCTGATTTCTAAAAGGTCGATCAAACCAGATTGCATCGAGGGAAAAGTGTAGACAAGTCACTGAGCTGCAGCTCACTGAACATCCTAAAAACACACCTAAGAATGTCGTCATCCGTCAGTCTGAATGCTAAATGGCATAGTGCTTATTTTTTTATATCATTTCTAGGAATATGTTATTCCTGCTTAAAGTTTTGTCCAGTAAGCTACAATTAGCACGTGTTTGTTGTCTATTGTCTATTGTCCCCACAGGCTGTAAGCCTGCCCTGTTTTTCACTAAAAGTAACAGCAGAGTCGTTTGTAAAACAAAATATAAAATGAAAATGTCTTTGCCTCTGCTGCCTGTGTATTCTAGTTCAGAACAGTGTGATTATAACTCCTGTCAGCCTCTGCAGAGCAAGTGGATTAAATCTTTCAGACATATCTGAAACCCCGCCCAAAGTGGAAAACACACACAGATACGCCTCTGCTCATCATGGTGCCAGTTGTCTGTGTGAAATGGTTTTAAAGGTCCAGACACTGAAGCAAACTGACATCAGAGAGTTTGACTGAGTCAGACTCAGACAGAGACAGGACTATAAATAAGAGCAGATGTCATCTCGGAGATCCCCCTTTTACTAGGGGCTTAGCGTTAAAGTGATCCAAAATCGTGGGGCTAATTTTAGCATACAATGACCACCCACCCCTCCCCAGTGACATCCAGGAATGCCTAACTTGTGTTTTGATGCTGAGCTAATGATTAAAGCTAATAAGCAGCGTGTGGAACTATGATTATTCAGGCAGAAAAAAGTCCCTCCATTATTAAATGACTTTATGTCCAGCTGACAATCCAACTTTATTTAAAATGATTTAATACAGGAGGTGCTTATTAATAGGGATTGTTGTGAAGGCTGCACAGATACACACACACACACACACACACACACACACACACACACACACACAGACAACAGGTAGGCTGGGTCAGGTTTTTAGCTATTTCTGGCCGTTAGTGTCCAGCTGTCAGCTCAAGGTTGAAGTGTCAGCACGAGAAGACAACAGGTGGAATAGTTTCCAAGCTATTAAATGTACACATGATGCAAATGTGTGTTTTATTTCCCCTAAAGGACAAAAGAAAAATCCAGGAGAACATAGCCAAGAAAAGAAGACAGATTGAAGAGGAGAAATTAAAACTCCAGTACATCAAGGTACAGTAAGATCCATAAATAGAAAATTTATTACAACAAATGTGTAAAATACAGTTTTAAACGTTTTTTTTCTTCTAAAAGAGAACTTGTGTCTACAGAAAAATAAAAAAATTTCAGGGGGAGATATTTTTCTAATTTATTTAGTGTTGTATACAGTGCAACAATCACTATTTCATTTCTGTACAAACTCAGCCAGAATCAATGAAACAACACCAGAACTTAATCCTTAATGCTAACTTAAAGTATAACATTTCTAACATGGCAATATGGTCATCTAATGGTAATTATTATTACACTAAGAAAATTAAATTTAGTTTTCAGTGATATATTCTTTGTAATCATAATTATAGATAAATATTGTGTATATGTCTATTACCAGGACTTTTGTCCTTTACTGTCCTCAGTCGTGTTTGCAGTCTTCCTCATAGGCCACCGTTACAATCTCAGTTACAGTCTCCACTAACTGGAGGTTAGGGAAGTAATCTGTACAAAGTCTGAAAGTGAAGGAGCTGCTGCAGGGCCGAGGTCTGTGAAAAGATTCATTGTTAAGAACAGACTCATTCAATTGCCACTATAACCATTTTAAAGTTTTAATGGAGTTTAAGTGCCGTTGGAAGCTAAAACTGAGGTTCCTGTGTGTTGGTGTGTTTGACTGACAGAAGAAAGCCCTGAGGGAGCAGTGGCTGATGGATGGTCTGAGTCAGCAGTCGGAGGAGGAACAGGAGGCCATGAGGCTTCAGGCTCATGACGAACAGCAGCAGAGTGATCAGCTGCAGAGCAACATCCTCAGGTAACCTGAATCTGAAAGCACCAGGAAAATCCCACAGCACATCCCACACTGGACACAACAGGCACAACTACCAGATCAGGTGAAGACGTTTCTATGTGGTTCAGGTACACTGACGCATGTAAGGGCCGAGTGAAACCTGAGCAATCCCAGTGGAGAAAAGAGGCTGCTGCAGGAGAAAATAATAAGACTTTGGAGAGGCCATCCAGAGAAAACAGCCTTGAGGGCACATTTTGTAATGCTACTGTGTGTATGAGATTCAATTGGTACACACATTTGATTAATTTGTTGAGACAAATGAAATAATGAAATAATTCTGGCAGTGCTCAAGGTCGAGTCATTCATTGTAGCTGGCATCAGGCACTTGTTCTAGATGACATCTATGGATGAAGACTCTTTAATTAAGCTTTAACTTGGGGATCAGTTATGTAGACATGTTAACGACACTTGCTTTGTAAGGGTTATTGCAATTTAATTATTAAAGGGCAGTTAACCAAGATATCGAGAGTTTGTGGATTATGTCTGAAGTATATTCTGTATGAAGCAGATGCAGTTCACTTCATGTTTCAAGAAGAAAGGCTGGTCTGTCGTGCTGGGTCAGGATTTTTTTTTCTTTTCAAAGCATTTGATTTATCGATTTGTATCGATTCTGGCAGTTCCTCCTGCTGCTGCTCCCCCGTGTGCGGGGCCCAGACCATACATGAGGATGTGTTTGCGTGTATGTGGTCTACGCTGGGAAGCAGTGAGGGATTAGACCCAGACTGTTTCACCTGAGGTCACCTGCACCGTCGCCTCATTATGTAACAGAGCTGCTTAGCCATGGCTTAGTGTCTGTACACACACGCAAGGTTCACACTGTCTGCATTCATAAAAACACTCTACACCAATGAGAAATACATTTCAACAATGTGCTCTGAAGAGCCAAAGCAAAGCTGTTTTTTTCTTTGAGACTTTCATTTGTTCAACTATAGAGTGGCAAAAAATGAAAGGAAAAACAAAGATGAAGATATTCCCTCACATGGTGGTTTGATGATGGTGATGGAGAGCTCTGTCTAACACATCGCTCCTAACTCTCTCACATGTGTTCAGTTGGGTTGAGAAGTGACTGGAGGCCACAGCATCTCCATTAATTAGCTGCATGAGCTGTTTCTTCACTCTTTGGTTTTTCACTGGTCACCTCTCTAATGTCTTTCTAGGCTGGAGAGAGGCTGAGGTAATTATTTTGTGCTTTCTTTTTTGGTGTCAGAATCATTATATGAAATAAAGTTGATTACTTTGAATGAATAATCTAAAAAAAAAAAAGCTTTAGTCAAGGTTTAAGGATTATTCAAGGGTTCAAGGATATTCTATTACATCAGTGGCCTTTGTTACAGTATCAGTCTGCCAGGATATCTGCTGAAACATTTTCACAAACTGTTACTGCATGTGTCAGATTACAGGAGTCTACAAGCCAACTGACCTGCAAGACTGAAAATGGTCACAATTCAATGTGTAGTCTTGTTAATATCAGCGGTCTCCAAGGGTGCTCATGTTAAGCAGAGGGCTGCACCAGCTGCGCCCAACACAGACGCCCTAACTTTAATGCTCAATCACTGTGGCATAAATACCCATGAATGAAAATGAGAGGCTGTTATTATGGTGCCATACTATGTATGCAAGGCAAGGATCAAAATCAAGTTTAGTTCAGTTTAAGCTTTTTGGCTTAATTTCCAGTCATGTGCTTTCTTTTATGCTCTTTCTCATTTGATTTCCCCTGTAATTAATCAAGTTTGTTTAAATCACATCCACATCAGTCATACTTAATAAGTGTTCAGTATGTACAAAACAGCAGCACTATGCGGAAGTCAAATGTTCCAGCATCAGATGTATGGTAATTGCTACGGGAACAAGATAAGCTATCACAGAGACAGAGACACGTTCCATAATATTTTTATCCATGCCCGGTTTACACAATCTGTTTTGGGTTTTACACACCTAACTTGTTTAGTTCAATTCGAATGAAGTCTGGTAAGTTGTGTCTGGTTTGTGCAGCACATCGGAGCCACTCCTCTCAGTCAGACTCTGGTTCAGACTGAGCAACTGAGTTTTTTTGTGGTCTGAAAGCAAAGTGACCAATACATACATATACATGTATACATAATTACTAATGGTACTTTTCATCTGTAACTACTTAAATAGGAACTGTTTCGTGACTCTTTTACAGCATGTTGGAAGAACCCAATACCTAATCATCTCCTGGTTCTCCCCAAAAGAAATTTAGAGGGTCCAGTTTTGGAAATCAGCTTTTGGTAGATTGACATAATAAAAAGATATATCAAAATATCAATGGAGGAAAGGGTAGACGTAAAACAACACATTTTCAGTTTCAGACATAAATCTATGACATAGACATATATAACATTATAGTATTGTTTGCCATCTAATACAAGTAATACAACCTGAGGAGAAAATCTCATGTTATGAAAATATGACTATGAGAGTGGATGAATATTATTTTTGTGGTTATTATGGTATGTAGGTATGTATGCAGTGTTATGAATGTTCTGAAAACTCTCACTTTTCACTTCCATTTCATTTTAAATCTAACCACAGTTCTTGTCATAAACATGCTGTGAAGCTAAAGAGTCATGATTCATTATTAACTTCATGTAGACTTATAAATTTGTAAGTATTATTAGATTAAGACTTCTTTTCTTTTTTTTGTTACACTACAGTTGATGTCTATCTTTCTGAATCACAGGTACAGACACTGTGGTATCTAATTTGGCTTATATAGACAAGGTAAATCAGGTAAATGCTTACAGTGCCCATGTTAGAGCATTCTGGGAGCTCGCTCTGCTGAGCTGGATCAAGGCCAGCAGGGTAAAGTCACAGGCAGTCTGTGGATAAAACTCCTGCATCAACAACCCAACACACACAGGATGGGCTCTGAAAGAAACGTGACTCCTTGTGATTGATGATAAAGTAGTAAATGGAGGCCCTGAGATGGGCTGGAAAGACCTCTGAACATGAAGTACAAATCCCTAGAGAAGTATCTGATTAATGAATGTATATATAGTATCCATTGGTTTCTAAACATGGTTGAACCAGATTTAAACCATAAGATGACTAAATGATTATATACGCTAATAAAATGTTAAAATTAGCAGATGGTAGGGACAAAACCACCAAATGTGTAACTGCCAAAGCCATTACACATTATTTAACCTGATGTGCAACTCGTCACTTCACAGTAAAACAAGAACAAAGCCATGTTCAAACGGAAAAACTGGACAGTTAAAATACATTAAATTAAACACAACAATATTACCCTGAATGCTGTTTGGAAAAGAAGTGTGTTGAGCAGGCTTTATTGAAAGCTCGTCAAATCGCTGCTGTTAGTAAAGAAAGCCAGAAGTGCTGTTCAGCTAAGTGCTTGTTCCAGTAATCAACACAGTCCATTACTGTCTTGCACAGAATAGAGAAGGAGATCGAGGCCTTGGAAACACAGGAGCTCAACATCTCTGCCAATGAAGAGGCGGTTCTGAAGCGGTTAAAAGAAGTGGAGAGGACCACCGAGGACATTATCAAGGTAGGCTCAGAAAAAACAGCTGCTTGTCAATACTCTGCTTTCTTTACTAACTCTCACAACGTTTCGTTTCTTCATCATGGTGCAAAGGATTTCACTTCAAGGCAATGACGCGAGATGAAATCCAGTAATCCTTTAGCTTTTATCAAACACAGTTTTCTGATTCTTGATGTGAGAACAGAACAGAAGTCACAACCTGGGTCTGTTCATCAGAGAATGTGATGAAGCGGCTGGTCTAAACTCACACTGAGGTCTAAAATCACTGCACTTTAAATCTGTGTTTCTCTCTTTAATATGGAATATCTTGATGGAGAAAAGTCACTGTAATCACTGTTTTCAGCTACGACATTTCATCTTTCGGCACCATGAATAAACAGGTCATAATTTTATTTTTTAACTGATTCATATATGGAAAAAGTGCTGATACACTATTGGAATAAATCAATGATGAATGACAGAGCACCTCCTGAACATTGTGTTTTGCTGACCTCCAGTGGTTTGACTTTTCTCCCTGTAGTGCTGTAGAAGAAGCTCTTTTAACATATTAAGCTAATGTAAACAGCATTATTCTGTTTTTATTTTTTGACCATGGAAATTGAGAGATTAAAATGATTGATCTATCTTAAAGTGTCATAAACCGCTGTTTAGAGGTTATAAATACTGTTAAACTTTGTTATTTGAGTATTTTTGAAGCAATGATTGCACATATTTGATTGGCTAATGCAGCGTGATGCTGCATCATCCAAGATTAATGTCTGTCAGAAGTATTATTGTCATTCTAGTGTTACTGTGGGTTCTAAACATATTTATAATATGTCGTCCCCGCTTGGGTTCAAATGTGGGTTTCTTCTATTAAAAAACAAAGTTAATTGTAAAAGATAAAAGTTAAATAATAGATTCAAATTATGGAAACTAGTAGTTTGCTACAACTCAGGAGGTCAATACTCCGATATGATTTGGCAACACATTTAACACGTTAACATGCCATAACCACAGTCATGCAGAGGCACAGCTCAGCTCACTGCGCACTGTAGCTGCTGTACCTGCAGGCTTTTGGAGGTTAGAGAAACTTCTGACTCTGTCATGTGTGGAAATTGGGTTTTCAGCTTGGTGAGCAGATTCTAGCGCTTTCTATGAATATAACACAACTGAATTCAAATATCATTTTCTTCTACTTACTCCATGCTGCCTGTGGCTGTGAGGTGCACTTACTGAGCACTGTGTGGGTGTGCTTTGGTTCACATCAGGCTGCTTTGAATGAACAGGGTGACAGGTACATGGACTGCTCACGTGGGCGTGCAGCGTACACGGACTAATATGCATGATTTGTTTTCTGGTTGCTGTCTGTCTTCAAGTCTAAATGCAAAGTGAATTAACTGTGAATGCTGATGCTAAACACCACTAATCTGTTGCGCTGCTGAGATGCTGACCTCCTGCTTCTCTCACCACTTTGACCCTCAACTACTCTGTCTTCACATGTAGGAGCTAAACGCAGAGTTCCAGGCAGGTAAACACCTTTGTAGCATTTTGGTGTGTTGTGGTTGGTTAAGTAGCTGCTTAAACATTTCTACTTCCTTTTCTATAATGAATGATTTTGTCTGAAAGCTAAAACCAGACTGCATTAACATATTGATAGACCTAAATTATTTAACATTATTCATATTATCAACAAAACATGAATGCTAGTCATTTAGATAGCTGTAATGTTTGATTCATTGTGGATATACTAACCATTTAACCACGATTGTTCCTTTTTTGCTCATTTTATTTAATACACTGTTATACCAAGATAATGATTGAAAACTGGGGATCAAAATTTGATAATGTGGAGATATCAAGATGTTCCATAAAACTTCAGGTTGTTAAGCTTAATACATTTCCCCTGCCATCTTTGTTCCCTTCTGCCCTGAGACTATTGGATATACCATAAATAACACAATCTGAAATTATTATTTATTATCATTATTATATCAAAGTCCACTTATTTCCTTTTTGAGTCTGATGTTGTGATGGATATCACTCTCATGTCTGTGCTTTAAGCAGCTGGATTAAGAATTAGTATAAACTTAGTATAGTATAATATTAGTATAAACACTTTCAGCATCTAACCTGGCGATGTCTAAAGTACAAAGTACATCTACCAACACCTTTAAAGCTCACTGAATAATAGTGTATCATTTTGATGTAAATTTGTGGCTTGAGGGAGAGTGACCAGGTAAATGTGGAAATATATTCTTGTTCACTATCTGCCGAGTCATTTTTACTGTTATGTACAAGGTGTACATCTGTGCACTTTAGAAGTGCTGGTAGGTGTGATTTTGAACTTTGGAGTCAGAAAAGCTGTTTCCTCCTACTTTCTGTCTTTATGCTAAGGTGGGTTAACCACCTGACTCCAGCTTTCTAACCTCCATGAGGCTGATCTTCATCATGTCAGTCTATCAATCTTGCTATTATTATATTTTTAGAAAATGATAAATTCTTATGAAGTATTATCTTGGAATAACAGGCTTAAAAGCACAACATCATGTGATAAATACATAACTTGATCATTAGCCATAACATAATAATAATGTATAACATAATGGTTTGACTCTTTGGTATAATGACGTGTGACTTTTATACTGCTGTCTTGTATTTCACTTGTCATTTTTTTCTCCTCAGATGTGACAAATCATGCCCCTTCACCTCTCTCAGATATCCCATCATTCGCCCAACTGACACCAGCAAAAGCTCCGTCAGTACTTGAGCCTGGTAGTGAAGAGCCAAAGAAAGGTACAGACATTTTACAACTAGTGACTGAAAACAGTTTCTGCCTTGCTGATTGATAATATAAGTTATAATTCATTCAGTATAATCTTCTGAAAATGTGATATGAGACTAGTGGTATATAATGGGATGGAGAGGAAGTACAGTTCAGACCTGACCAGCAGTTTCACAGCTCAATCTCTCAGCTCCATGGTGGTGCAGACATCCATTTTATGCTTTTGAGACATAGCTGTCGTCTTAAGACTGGCTGCTCTGACTGAAAACGCCTCCTGGTCCCATTGTGCTATTTTAAAAGCTGTAATTTTACATTTCACCAGGATGCAAATTATGAGGCAATTAGATTTCACTTTGAGGAGGACAGAACATTTCCATGCCAACCAGTGTGGAGCTTTGCGGAAGACATACATCAGAGAAAGCAAAGTTTTCATCAGAGGGAAAAAAGACTGGAGTACACTGACTGATCTTCAGCTCTCTGTAGTGAAAACATCTATATGATTTGACACTACTGTGTCCTTATCGGAGTAAAAAAATGATATGAGGCAGACACACATAGAGACAACGTGGAATATGTGTGTGTATTTGTCATAAGAGCGTAGACTGAACAGAATCAAGGTATTTTATTACATAATTTTCTGTGTGACAACTATTTGTTTCCACACTAGTGTTTTCCTGTTAGATACCTGTTTCCACAGTGAAACACCTCAACAACATAAACAGTTAAATCTGTTTTTCACTGTTCTTTCAGCCGCAACCAAAGCAGCCAACTTCTCTTAAGAAGTGGAAAAGAAAGTCATGGTGGTGATGTAGTTAATGATAAAGTTAATGTGTAAAGTATTTGTGTATACTGTATTATTGGTTATATTGATCTTTGAAAATAACTTTATTTGGTAATAAAGTTTTACCAAAATTATTGCTACACAAGCCCTGCCTATGACATACACACAACAGCGACTCAGCTGAATGACTTTACTCCTCTGTTCAGTCTCCTCATGCTCTCTTCAGACACTGCCAGACACAGAGCAGATTTCACAATGTAGTTGTTCTTTTTAATTTTTTTCTGTTTCTGTGGTCAGATACCTAAATGATCAAGGAAGACTAATATCATGATGGTCCATGAACTCCAGAAACACTGTCCCAAGCTGCTCCACTGCAGCAAAATATCAGCTCAACAGAAAAAGGAAATGACACTTTCTTTAGGATGAAGGGCTGAAACACGGAGAAAAAGATGTGTTAACTGGCTTAATGTGGGCTTCTTAGTGAAGCTGCAGAACTTTTGCATGGTGTCCTGTAATAGTATAAAGCATGTTTTATGTGCATTAGTTTGTTTGCAGTATTTATGGCTTTAAATCAGTCTGTGCTCCGGTCCTTTTTCTCCTGAAGTTTACTTAACCTGAGAATCACCTGAGCTTATCTCAGCTGCACATTACTGAGAAATGAACAAGGAATCCACTTCGCCATGAGTCTTTTCATGTTTCACACACATACATTTAACCTAGGACCAAATAATGATTATATGATTTACATACCATTGCTTCCATAGATCTCAGTTAAAATGCAACGTATAATCAGTGTATGACAACATTATACCAGTTTTCCAAGCATGTCTTGTTTTTAACTTGTTAAAAATGAAAGTCTAATACCAAGAAATGTTCAGTGACGACACTCATCATATTCACTCAGCCATATTTGTTTGTCCAGAAACCTTAATCTCAGCCTTCTCTGTTTTTTCCAGCTACATTTGCAATGGAAATTAGTGTTGAGCATGATAAGAGAACAGGCAAAAGTCAGGTGGTGTCTACAGCAACTATCACCCCAGAGTCGATCCAGGAGAGGGGGTTAAAGGTGTATGATGACGGACGCAAGTCTGTGTATGCACTGCACGCAGACGGAGGCAAACTGCACAATGAAACAGTTGGAGAGATGACACCCACAGAGGTAGAAGAGTTACTGCATCAGGCCGCAGATAAGAATGTGCCCACTGAGGTGCAGTACCATCAGCCTGTCTACTCTGTACCCTACACGGGGAGCAGCAGGCCTTCAACACCAAGGAAAACTCCAACGCCTAGCCCCTCCCACAACACAGCCTCATCCAGAAATGGAGCTCCGATCCTCAGAGGAGAAAACCAGCAAAGCCATGACCTGGAAGCATGTAAAGCGTGGAGTAAAACACCCAGCCCTATCCTCCTCCAACAGGACTCCATCATCCAAAAACACGGAGAGGAAACCAAGCTGCCTTACTTCGACATTTCAAGACAGTCCAAGAGTGAAAGGCACTCACTTTCACAGCCTCAGTGTGGTGTCACGACTCCACGAGGGCTCACCAACAGCAACGCAGACACGAGCGCTCCAAACCCAGCTGCTCTTGTCTCAGTCACTGCCAGGTCAGAGGGCATGCCCGCTCCCAAGCAACCAGTCTACAGAGCTGCAGATAGTCCCTCACTCGCTAGCCTCAAGTCAGAAGTTGAAACTGAAGCCTTGATTGAGAGCGCAGGTGATTTTAACTCCCAGTCCAATGCAGAGAGCATCGCCTCTCTGAATCTTGTCAACACCCTGCCAGAGAAGCTAGAATCAGAATACGTCACCATGATCTTCATGGGCTATGAGAACGCTGAGGAGGAGGAGGAGGATGATATCCAGGCTGAGCTGGTTATCATAGACAACAGCGATGAGGATGATGATGAAGCCCAAAATGTCAACGCTGAAAGTGAGGGGGAGCAGTGTCTCTCCTACCACCCAGAGGGGTACAAGAGCAAAGTGTTCCAACCCAAAGTGGGTGTGGCCAAAGTCACAGGCTGCAGAGATGTTATTGAAGATGCCTGCACAAAGTGGGATGATCTGGGCCTCCACAAGCCAACTTTCATCCACAAGCCTGGGAAGCACAGTCCCTACCTGCAGGAACAGGTGGCGAACGAGTCTGCAAACTCAGGCAGCATTGACATAGAGAAGATGAAGCTGTGGTCAACAGGAAGATAAAGAAGAAGGGATGGGTTGTTAAAGAGGGAATGTCAGAAAAATGGAATTCAGTTGATATATTAGGTCATTCTTTTTGTCTGTCTCTTTCTTTTAGTCATTCACCATGTTTTCCCATGGTCCACAGGTTTGAATATATCTTGTGTGTGAATACATAACCTGTCAATCCAACCTGAGGTACATTTGCAATGCATTTCTTATGCAAAAGGAAGCACTAATGTTTCCTCTTGTGCGATTTATTTCAAAAAGCCTTTAAAAGCGATTTGTTTCAAAAAGCGTCTGTGCTTCACCACTGTGCCTGTCAGCCCTTGTGCCTAGTTGAATCAGAAAGCTTTATTGCCACCTGCTGGTAAATTAGTTTCCTTACAAGGCTATATCAGCTTAGGCATGGAGATTATCAAAGCCTGAGCAAATTGTACTAATTAAATGTATTAATGGCAAATAAAGCCCTTATTAATTCTTTATACACTTCTACAGTAGTTTATAAGACACTCTTCTAGATGAAACATCTTGTAAGCTACCAGAGCTTGAATCCCTTTTGTGGCTCCAGTACAAATGACCATGTCCTATAAGAGGACCTCTTGATAGGAAACATGTAGACCACATGTATTAATGGATAATTGTGGTGTAGGACTCCTTTATTAATGTCTTACTAGCATACATAACAGCAGACACAATGGCTTATTATAAAGTCAGTAATTATTTGGAAACAAAATAAATAAATATATATTTTTATGAGTATGAATGAGTGATTCACTTTCTAACTTTCTAACTAGTCACTGATGAATTTATAATAAACTGACTTTAGAGTAGTTGCAGCGCTTTGCCAGAGATAGTTCTGCTGCAGGATGATATATATCAACCAGAGGGATGGCAAACCAAGCATCATTTTAATTTGTGCCCTATAAAGTTTGTGGACACATAATTAATCATTTTAGTTCAAATGAAGGGAAACTTTAATACTATATATACATATTTTTGACTAGAGTGTCCTTCCTGTCTGTCTCTCCACTGGCAGGGGGGCTATTTAATGATGAGAGAAAAAGCTGAAGCCGTTGAGCTATCTATAAATGAGGAGTTCAATAAAATATGTTTTCTTAAGGCTTACTTTGTGCCACAATGCCTTTATGATGAGTTTATGGCAATTTAGGTTTTTTGTAAGAAGTTATAATGCAGAGAAATTATGGCAGTTTTGCAAACTTGCAAGCTTGACCTGAACCAAATAAATGACTCTGACTCTCTGACTCTGACTGGATTAGTTTAACTGATCAAGACCTAGTTTATTTTTTATTTGCGTTGTGTAACACAAAGGTAAGCTGACAAGATGGCAAATTTGAGATTAACTAGATGGGCTGAACATGTAATGTTAAGTGTGACTCCCTCTCCCTCTTTGCAGACTATTGCAATTTGGTTGGTTGGTTGTTAGGGTTAGTAAAAGGGTTGCTCAGTGTTTCTGTCCAGGATGTGACTAATGGTACTGCTAAGCTGTTGCCTGGGCTTCACTGTTTATGTAGACTGTAACGTAGCTGGTTTGCTGGATTTGTCTTCAGATAACATTCT
>JBAJHX010000046.1:541828-566679 GCA_037176925.1 Amniataba percoides | reverse complement strand
CTGGTTGTGAACATTGTGCATATGTACTTTATACTTCATTGTTTGGAATCAGCTGCTTAGAAGTAAAATGTTAGAGTCATATTAATAACGTTACTATAATGTCAGTATTACTAAATGCTACCTGTGTGCTACCTGTGTTAGTGTAGCATTAAAGCAATCGTTGCCCATGACTTATCTGTTAACAGCTTCTCAGAGGCCTGAACTACAAAGCAGTATTTGGAGATATTGAGGTGTCATGATTAACCCTTACATGAAGCAATAATTCAGCTCAGTTTACAGGCACCACTGTCCATGGTGTCACTTGTTGAACTGTCACCTGCGAGGGATGCTCACTGCGTCCACATCCGTTGTTGTATGTGGCAAAAAGCATCAATAAAGTCTGTATGTACCATTAATAAATCAATTTACCACAACTTCACTGGAAGCATTAATAAGTGAAAAACACACGGTTTGAATTTCTACTGAAACTGTAAATAAACTGACCTGTGTGCCTTTACTCCTCTGCCATTAAAAAGATTTCTCCAACAACTAATGTTGACAGTGTTGTTTGTGGTTGTTGGTGTTGATTTTAACTTCTTTTATCAATGTAGTGCATCTTTTAGTACATCTATGTCTAATTTGTTGACACTTCCTTCCATTTTAAGAGAACTAACTAACTAACTAATCAAATCCAGCTCGACGTTTTTAGGGCAGCAACCTAAAGCTCGAACTAAAACACGAACATAGATTTGAATAACAATCAAAAAACATGAATATGTGCATGTGTGAGCTTGTCTGTATGAAGCCATGGCAGCAGGTTTGTTCTGTGTCCCGTCTGCATGGACACAAGGACTGACAGCTGAGTGAACAAATGTCGCTCTGTTTCTCATGTAAAACACTCGTCCTTGGTTGCTTTCTCTTCTGTGACATTATGAAAAACATGGAGGAGGGTGGAAAAAAAAACAAGGTGGCACCTTAGACATCATGCTGGAAGGATCCAGTTATATAACAGAATATTCTTATGTAAGACTAGAACCTGAAAAGTGAGAGAACCTGGGCCAGCCATTGTTATTACTGTCACTGAAATTCAATATCCACCGTGTGTCTGTCTTTCCATTTGCTAGCAGACTGTACTTGTGCTGAATATATTTTAATGTCCTCCTTTAACCTCTAACAGGAATGCATATGCTGTTTAAACTGAGAAATATTTCTCTCTGTTTTTCTTTTTTTCCAGATGTAATTAGCACTTCTTCCCAAATCATTTGAAAATGAGACAGACAAATGCAGGAGACAGATAAATATAAAGGCGTTTCAGAGTGAGCTGTGGATTATGCCGAGTGATGAGGACGTTGTTTCTGGAAAGAGATGTTGAAATTTTTATGATTTTTTTGTTTGATTTTTCAACACTGTGAGTAATTACTTCGTTGACACCAGTCCGAGGCCATTGCACATTTTTGTTTAGCTTGTCCTTTTAAATATGTTAAATCCCAATAGTGAAATAACACATTGACCCACCAACTTTGAAGTCTGGTTGCACTTTAATATTATTTCGTGGACCACAAGACAAGAAAGATTATAAGGCACAATATCATGTAATATCAATGACCGGGACTATTTTCATAAATAAGGCGCACTGTCGATTTTTGAGAAAATGAAAGGATTTTCAGTGTGCCTTATAGTCAGGAAAATACGGTACTATTGGCATACTGAATGTGGTGTACTGAAAACTTAACAAACTAGCAGACAATGCATTTACTGTTAACAAATTTGATTGCTTTTGGTGTAAAAATGTGCAACTTGTAGAACAGTACTCTTCTCAGTAAAGTTTCCTCCCTAACAACTACATGCAAATATAAAAGCCTGTTATGTTAAATCGTATCCTAATAATGGCATAAAATGAACAGAGGAACCTAAAATGTTATGAAATAATGGTTAATAAATAAAATGTAAAGCTGGCTGGGTGTAATCATGGTGGAAGCCTCAGTCATAGTTTTTTTAAGGAGTTTTTCCTTGACAGGCGCAGCAGGTCAGTCCCTTCTGAGTCAGATCAGTAGACAGAAAAGTGCACCTCACCTGCAAAACAATGACAGCTAGCCCTGTTAAATTTCATATTAAAAGGCATAGTTTACTCATACAAAAATGATGTCTGTCATATTATGACCAGCTGAGGACAGCACAGTGGGAGGATCCTCACTGGCACTTTGGGGAAGAGAATTCAAGTTTGTCTCTGAGACTATCAAATTTGGCTTAATTGCTTTGTTACCTCATCATAAAACACACTTTCTTTCAAATCAAATCAAATAAAACCAGTCTTTACACTGTTCCAGCAATCACAGGTTAATTCACAGAGTTAGGTATGAAAGTGTGTGACCTCATTACCTATTTCTGTTTCAAAAGTGGTGTGCCGTTTCAGAATATCACAATATCAAAATACTTTATTTGTCCCAGGGGGAGATTTAGTGTCTCATGCTATCTCATGAGATCATGTTGTTGTGATCTATTACAACAAAGTTTTGTCGTGCTGATCTTTTCTGAAGTTTATTGGGAAGTTTCAGATATCCCTAAATTAGAACCATCATTTAGATAACTGTTTGACACTGAAAAAGATCAAATTGAGGAAGACTGAATAATTAGATTTGGGAGAAAAACAAAACTGTGTATCAGAATTTAGATTTTTTTTTTCCCCCATTAAGCATTACAAAGGATCCTCACTGTCTCAAGAGGCTGAACTGATACTATCCATCCAGTAAGAGTCGTATATCAGGTACTGGAGACATTTTGCTGCAGAACAAGTATTTCTTTTTATCCCATAATTATTATAAAGAGAACTAAAAAAGCATTACTAGTATTTTTAGTTTTTTCTCATAACAATGTATGTAGTTAGATTCATGTCAATATAATGAAACTAACCCTCTTAAATTAACAAACTAACAAAAACAAAGAAAATAGAACTACTTGAAGCAAAACAGTGTCTTCTGAAAACATATAACTTAAATGTAAACATATATACCTGTGAATACTTTTTAATGCTGTAGTTGAGTCCAGTGTGAATGCCCACAGTGTGTGTGACCACCAAAACCCAAACCTGTGTTTGCTGCCCTGAATAACAGCATGTTAGTGTTGTTAGTGAGCTTTTTTTGTTTTAGATCAGTGTGTAATACAACAAAAATGTGTTACTGTTAAACAAATGCTGTTGGTGTTCTGATTTGATCTTGGCATCTTGTGTATTTTAATTGTTAGATTAACTGTCATGATGAGCAGCATTATAAAAAGAAATACGTCACCAGGTGTGTGAAAGTCAGAATCTGTGATCCTAAGTTAAACATGGCTTTGCCCATCACCAACACTGCAGACATAAAACACTGAAACATAAAATCACTGCCAGGTTGCTGGGTGCTCAGTGATTTCATACAGGGTCTTTGATGAGACTGAAAGCAAGTGAAACTTCAAAAAGACATTCGGTTATTTAAGGTTCTCCCTCCAAGCAGAGAGAATGAAGTAAGCAGTTCAATCCCGCTGTGGAACAGAACGCATGTATGAGCACAAGATGAGCTCCTCTGTGTTCATCACAGAAAGCTTGAGTATTGGCTGTTTCCAGTAAACCCTCCTTCCACCAGCCATCCAATCAGAGGCAGCAGCAGCAGCAGAGCTGCCTCTGTGAGGCTGCACTCAGAAACAGAGCAGAGCCCTCTGCATTAGCTCGCCACAGTCTCAGGTAGGTCCATTAACACACACATACATACACATGAAAAGTTTGCACAGATTTTCCTTTGTGTGACTGTATAGATCCACATTTCAATGGATCTGCTGAAATGGTGTGACGTGTTTGTTATTGATGTTGACAGAGGGATGCTGCCACCCTCCCAGCAGAGCTGAGTAATTGGGTTGATAATGTGCCGCGTATCGACGAGCTGCAGCAGTCAGTGTGTGCGTGTGTTGGAGGGGATGTGAATAAGCAGTGTGTTTTATAATGTGCCTGTGATTTGATGAGATAATATTTGACTCGAGATGTTGACATTAGATGATTACATAATTACCTTTAACCCTAAGTTAAATATTTGATTTTGTTAGTGATACTAGTCCAGGTTTGAAGATATCTAACTGAGATTTCTGCTGTCAGAAACAAGCCTTGGAAAACAAGCCTGTTATATTTTTACAGTATTATGCACCAAACAAAACCCCAACAAGTGTTTTCTCAACTATTTTCAGTCCTTGAGTACTCAGTCCAGCAGATTCAAAGATATTCTTGGAGGTGTATTTGTGTCTTGTACCTTCAGTAATGTCCAGTGATCTAGTATTTGAAAAAAGAGAAAAGTTAAGAAATCTGACAAGCTTTAGTTGTCTGAATGTAATGAACAGGTATGTGTCATACCTCACAAGATCTTTCTTTATGTAAATAGCTGGACATTTGAGAAACTTCACATAATCAAAATCTCTTTCAATCATCTTGATTTTGAGTGTGTCAGGGTATCATGCAGTGTATTTTTATCATTGTAGTCATTATAAAGTCATTACTCTCTGACCTGCCATTGCTCCCTGTGGCACTAAGCTCCAAGCGCAGTGAAGATGTAAATCTTTGAAAACAGCTCACAAATACACTCAAGCTCAATAATGTCATAAAACACCTGGTCACTGTCATTTTCATAACTGTCACTCAGAAATGAGGGAAGTGTAAAAGTGCAATGGTGCTGTTGATGTGTTAAGTTTTGGACAGCAGTGGAAAGCAACATTTAGATAATAGACAGACTTATTTTCTAATAGTTTGTGAATGCCTAATACATGGTGTGGTGCTTATTTTTTAACGGTATGAAGTGATGGTATCATATTTGCAGTTTAGCCTGCAGCTGTCTTGCACAGTGCTCTTCAATGATTGCACGTGAATTCTTAGTGTAGAGAGATGGAGCTCGTGTTTTCAAGGCTTTCAAAACCAGAAAATGGAAACTCGAACACGTGTCAGTGCCTGTGTGTATCTGCAACAAAAGTGTGCGTGCACACACACACACACACACACACACAGATAAAACAGCCTTTACAGATTTCTGTCTCTGTCATATTTGTCTCATCTGTTAGACTGAAGCTTTGCACACAAGTGAATGCAGTTGGTGTGGATGTGGTTGAGTGAAGGTATATGTTGAAAGAATAGAAAGAATAAATATGTGTGTGTGTGTGTGTGTGTGTGTGTGTGTGTGTGGACATACATATATATTGATTTTAATGACACTTCACAGAGATATTCATTTTTATATTTTTCATTATGCACTGGCCCCACAAGCTGTTATGATAAAAATACAGAAACTAGACTGTGGCTTTTTATATCTGCCCTTTAAATTGCTAAGATATTTTCTTTGACAGAAAAAGGAAACAAAAGGCACCATGCTGTTCATTTAAATGCTGATGGAAATAAGTGAATAGAATGATGAAAGGTCTGTTTTAAGAGTAATGATGGAAGAGGTATAAAGACGTTACTAACATAAATGACTGAGTGCATGTCAGCCTTTGACAATGAGACCTCTGTTGGCATCTCCTAGAAACAAGCTAACAGTGTCCACTTTAAACCTTGAAGTATTTATCAACCATGATGTGAGTCATTAAGAGCACGTCTCCACTACATCACTGTCCTCCGCAGGTACGAGATGGTGTGAGGCAGCCATTAAGCCCAAGTGAAAGTGTAGTTATAAGTAAGTATATCTCCACCTGTGGGTGGTTACATTTGCTAATTCCTTTTCTCTCTGCACCTCAGCCCTCCCTTCTCACTAAACGTAACAAACAACAGTGTTTTTCCAAAACAGCTGTTCAGTGCATATCCAGTCAACAGAGCTTTCTCTAACTGATGATGTAAGCTGTGCAGAGAGAACGTCTTTACAATCACTGTATCCTGCTCACTATAATTCATTCAGAAATCAGATTTCTGCTCTACGCCTGACCTTACATTTAGGGTTTCCCAAAACCCTGACCCTGATCACAGAAACCAGGTTTCAGTCTGCAGCCTAATTGCATTTAACTTCACTGATTGTTTTCAATATCCTGGGCAAAGTCAGTCGAGTCGTAAGCTCACAGGAAGTGTTTGGCAGTGAGACTGTGAAACTATGGCTGCCTGTGACTTTGTCACTTTCTCACAACCATAACCACGTCATTTTAGTTTCTCAGCTTAAACTAAGGATGAAGCATAAAGTGGCAGATCACTCTTACATTTTCATTTCATCAACACTTGCCATGAGAGATAACCAAGGAACCTAATTGCTCTTGACTGTTACATGATCATGTGAAACGGACATTTAAGCTTATGTAAATATTACCAATCATTACTAGCTGTGCAGCGCTGGATGTATACAAGAAGAGGCTGATTTGCTACAGTTTGAATCCAGCATCCTCAAACTAATATTGTCATTACAACTTGCTGTTGTGGAAACAGAGCAGCGTTCCAAGTTTTTTTTTACGTTCTGCACTCACACTCACACTGCAGAGATGGGACACACACTTTTGACAGGGACTGACACGAAATGTGTTTGTCATTAGAAAACGGCCTCGGGGAAGCTCGTCTCTACTCTCAGCCTCATCTTAATGACAGTTCTGCCAATATTCCTGTGTGTGTGTGTGGTTGTGTCAGTTTAACACGACACTCGACACACAAGGCCATCAAAGCTTGGTTTCACTCCAGTAAAGCATCACTCTATGGAGAGTATACAGTGGGAGCGTGGAGTTTGTTTTATATGTCTGTGTCACCTGGATGCTGCTCTGTGGATATGATTTCTGTGTGGATGATCTACAACATGTTGATGGTGGGTACGGCTCAGGTATGTTGTGTAGAGCAGCACCAGACAGAGCTGGCTTTCACCCCCTTACTTACAGTAAAATGTAAAAAATGTATAGAACAGAACAAATGTAAATGATTTTGTGCTGTGTTTTGGTTCTAGTGAGGGCATCCAGAAGTTTGATTGTTCTTGGAACAAACCTTATTAAAATCAAGAACGTATGGCTCAATATTAAAAATGCAGGTTTGAAACTACAGATTTACATGCCATACATACCTTAGTTTGAAGCCAAAATACTGAATTCTTCTTATAATGAGCATACCAGAGCAATCATTTGATTGCATAGATTTTCTGAAGAGAGGAAGCCGTAGTCTGCAGAATAGAGATTGTTCACCATATTTCATTGAAAAGCAATATTTTCTTAAGCTTGCGACAGAATAAGATTAAAAAGAAAAATCATAAAGATGTTAAAAGGTTTGGTCAACACTGAAGAGCTACAGGAGGGCATTTGCTCAGAATCATGACACATCCATTCTCATGACTGAATTCTAAAATCAAACTAGACCATGACTCAACTCTGCAGTGAATCATCTTTACAAGTCAAAGCTCTGTACTGGTTTATTCCACAGCGCTGTTACATTCGGCCTATATGGAGATTTACATGAGAGGGCAGTTTTTGTACGTATTGTGAATTATTGAGGGAATCTGGGTATCATTTTCTCAAATGATGAGCAGAGACCAAGAACCAGGTGCGGATTTTGTTAGACTTAGACTTAGACTTCACTTTATTGATCCCTTTGGGATGACTCCCTCAGAGAAATTCAAAAAGGAGTTAAAGCAGTTAAGGAGATCAGTAGTGGAAATAAGAATTCTGGACAAAAACATTTACTGTGATTATTGTCAAATCATTTTCAGTAAACTTCCATCTATCCCATTTCCATTTTTTAAGACAACTTTTTAATTTGTAAATGTTTATCTAGGACATTTGACAGAAAGTTAAGCTACATTATTGATGTGCTGTGTGTCTTGTCATTTAAGCATGTAAACCGTGTTTATGATTCTTTTTTTATGGGCTGATAAATACATTATGATGTCTGCTGACATCATATGAATGTGCTGATAATGCATCATTTACCTGACCTTTTTATTTTGGTAGGAAGTTTGTATTTACCACTTTTCCTACACAACATGAGTGCAGCACTGCTCCCAATCACATTTAATAGTCTGCTGATGAGGTGGTGAGGGGGAGGTGGAGAAGGTGAGAGCTGAGCAGTGTCAGGCCTGTTGACGGTTACTATGGCACCCAGTCTGTCGCATGCACGTGTCCTTGTAGGCGTGTGTGTGTGTGTGTGTGTGTTCTACTGGCAAACAAGAGAGTGTAAATGGCCACTTGTAGATTAAAAGGGACTGAGAATATAATTTTAATGGTGTCTTAATGTCTGCAGGAAACACACCATAAACTACCCAAACCTGACCTGGCAGAGAGCTGACAGTATTTTTAGAGTAAATGCTAGATACATTTATGAACAAATATCAGTAAATACATTTGAGGTAAAACATTATATATGTTTCATCATATATCCATTCTGAGGTTTTTAATTATTTTATTATTTATGCTCCTTTGGCCCTATAAGGGAAACTAAAATTCCTCTCCCCAGACAGACGGACATGCATAAGATGTTGTTGGTACAGAAAAGACCAACATCATAAAATGACAGTTTGACAAAATCAGACTCAGGTTGGCAAAGTTATAGATCGGTTGTAAACATATACAAAGAATAAATCTAACCTCAGTTATCACCAATGACCTCCTCTCCACGGTGGAGACATGGAAAGAAGACAAGTCGTTAAACTGTAATGTTCACTGACTTAAAGCACAATGTGAAATTTACCTACTAACACGTTGTGTTTTGTGTAAGAATCAGGTTTGTCCAGTTAAAGTTAGTCAGTAAGTTTTAAAAAAACTTGGTACAACTTCCACGTTCTGTCTTCTCTCCAAATATCCTCCCTGCAGAGTGGGTTGTAAAATAAATGCATCAATAGTGAGTGACAGTACCAAAGGTAGATAAATATTTAAACAAAATAAAACATGAAAGATGTGAATTTTAAAGAAAAGATATTCCATTTACAGTACAATTCACACAAGTCACACTCAAAGCAGTAGACTGTAGTGTTAGTGATGACTGATAGCTACTTTGCTAAGAGGGGAGCTTGTTGATTGTGGCCACTTGGCTTTTTTCTTTTATCTACCTGTAGTGTGCACTCTGCAGTTTTATTATTTAAGAAAATATCATTTATCATCATCATATTATTTCACTGGTGATTGAGTCTTTGGCTTCCTTAAGCAATGTTAAGTAATATTTAGAAGAAAGACCACACATGCAAAGAAAATATCTATTTAAAAAAAATAAATTGTAAATTTAAGTAATAAAATAAAACAGACTAAAACTTGAATTATACAACTAAATATAAATGAAAATGTATAAATAAAAATAGTATATAATAGAAAAGATTATATATAGGAGTCTTATGGGTCCTGTTGGCCTTCCTACATCACTGGGTGTAGAAGTCCTCCATAGATGGCAGCTCCATCCTGGTGATGTGCTGAGCAGCTTTCACCTCCCTCTGTGGAGCCTTACAGTTGAGGGCGGTGCAGCTGCTGTACCAGGTGGTGATGCAGCCAGTCAGGATCCTCTCTATGCACCTGTGACTGTGGGTTTCCATGCAGTCTTGCGTGAACAGGGCATAAAAGAGAGGGCTGAGCACACAGCCCTGGTGGTGTTAAGAGTCAGGGTGGACAATGTGATGCTGCCCATTTTGCCCATTTGTCGGGATCAAGGAATGATTCAAAGAAACTTAATCAGCAAATCCCTTCACCCCACAACCCTACAAAGCTTGTTACCACAGGATACATTTGAGAAGATCTAGCAGCTGGTCAAGTTGTGTCACTGGTAACACTGGAGCTGAACACAACAATGCCTTAATATTCCCAAATACATTCTTTCAGTGTGAAGGCCAAATGAACTTCTCAACATGTCAGTGAAAAGTGCGATGTGAAAACCTGATGAAAACTTTCTAGAAAAACTACATTAGTAACCTTCCATCCACAAGAAATGTTTTGGGTTTTTTTGGTGGTGTAATGTTGTAAATTACTTTGCCCTGCACTTTCCAAAGGTGGGACACGATTGTCAAGCGTACCCAGACCAACCTCTCAAAAAAGAACTACACACTGGACTTATGCTTCTTATTTGTCTGGTTACATGATTACATGATAAATGCACACAGCACAACCACAAAGCCCAGAATAAACATTTCATTAGCTATTGAAACGTAGCATTTTGTAAGCCAAATGGCAATGCTGTGTAGGAGTACAAGCCGGAGGATGGTGGTACTTGCCAGTACACTTTGAAAAAGTCTGATTTGTTCACAAATTTATCTGAGTCCACCTAATTAATATAATCTTCTATAGTTTTTAGAGATGCAGTTAGATGAGCGAGGCTATGGAATATCTATGTTCAGCATATACTGAACTTCAGCCTCTAACTGCCACTTCTCATACAGTCTCAGATTCTTTAACATCTATGTTGTGTCCTAGTAGGTGTGTTTCGATCACCTTGATTATCCACATCCAAATGGTTCACTGATCTTTCCAATATGTTCAGCACCTCATATGTTTTTAAAGCATTCTGCATCGAACGATCATCAGACACAACCTCTAAATCCTCCTGCTCCTCCATAGAAGGATCAAAATGAGGAACGCAGATGCAAAAGCAACAACCTGACTACCCAGAAAACAGACCCACAAGAGTGAAATAGCTTCAGGAGGTTTAGATGACACAACTTTGTAGATTTTCACACAGGCACTTCATTTAAATAGTTCAAATCAGACACTTGCCACACCATAAAGGAAGGACCACTATACATTGGCTGAATTGGCACAGGAAGAAGAACAGGACAAGTTTTTGCTTTTCTGATTCATCTGCATGGCGTGTTTTAATGATGAGAGCCACATCCTGCTCTAAGAGCTCTCTTAAGAGACAGAGACAATGAAAAGTGGCTGGGCCATCAGATTCACATAACAACACATCTTTGGGAGATGCAGGCACAAATGGAGGTAACGGTTTATAAACATAATTTCCAGTAGACAGGGTTGGAAAGAGAATATTTTATCTTTGTCATCAGTAATTTTATTTTATTCTTTTTTATGAATCATTTCCCCTGCAGAGATTCCCCACCAATAAATGCACTCACTTCAGAGTTATATGTGGTGAAATAGTTTGGTTCTATGGCCTCATAAATGCTGACAAATGTTATAACATTCGAAGATTTCCTGATGCTGCTGTTAAGCTGCCAAATCAGTCTGTGCAGAGTACAATGATTAGTAATTCAGACATCAAGATGATCAAATTGATTTAGAGTTAATTCAAACATTGTCACAGCCACTGTGGCTAAAACTGAAGCCAGTCTCTGGTTTGCTTGGTCACATTATGCAGGGGCCAACTTAATGACAGGAATGTGCCTGCTGTGACTATTCCAGAGTGAGATAACAAGAAAGGGGAAGGCTAAAGGATTAGAAACTTGGTGGAGAGTGGCTGGGCACTGGCAGTATTTCATGTTTGGAGTCAGCAGTCGTGGGTTTCCTGTTAAATACTCTGAGCTTTAGAGTGAAAAGAACTCACAGGCCCGGTGAGCTGCTGGCTCCACACTTGGCAGCAGGAGCACGACATCAGCTGCAGAGTGAGATGAAATCAACCAGAACTCTCCACTGAGTGGGACAATGACACAGGCACAAAATACCAATACAATAACGCAATTTTTTATGGTGATGAAAGAATATTTAGTATTCATCCCACAATTTCACAGCAGACTGTGTTGTATTTTCTGTTTAGTTCGTCCACCATTCAGTAAAAATCATATCCGCCATACAATTTGCCAACTTCACTGTGATATCAGTGTCAGTAACTGTGCAAATCTGCAGAATGATCATATCCCAGCTTTTTGAGGGCTCTTCTTCATTAAAGCATTTCTGTACTTTGTTTGTCACCTGATACTTTCTATGGACTAGAAGTCAGTTTGTTTCAAAAGAGGCTCAAATTATAAAAATATTGGGATCTTAATGTGAAGAACTGTGAAGTTATCAAACCACTGTACATTCCTATGATAAGAAAATGAAAATGAAATTTACTAATCCTTTTATCCTTCTTTGTTGTGCACAAGTACAACACTTTCAGCACATCAGAATATTTATGTCCACCTTGTATCAAAGTATCCAAATGAATGGATGAACATAGTCAGCGAGGTTCCTCACAGTAACTAGAAATAATCTAAATTTCTGTGTGCGTGCACTTGTGAACACGGGGATTGTGAGGCATAGCTAATCATTTTGCGGGGACACTCCAGCAGTGTGTGGGAGACAGACCCAGCCGTGCAGTCTTACATAAGAACAGATATAATGACATCTAATTCTGCTGCTTTTGATGTGCTTCCTCTCTGGCTGTATATAACCCACTTAGGGAAACATGAACTCAGCACAGCAACAGTTAGCACAAACAACGTAGAGACCTTCACACAAACGCAGCATCATCACCACCACCCCCCTTCAATCCACAGACACATCTGAAAGTGTTTCCCCGCCTGGCCCAGAACATTTAAGTACTGTTCATCAACAACTTTAGTGTCCTCATTACACTTCAAGGCTTGTTCAGGAGGATTTGCCAAAGTCACACTGGTGTGATTACATTCACAATAACATCCTGAAGTGTTATTAAGCCGGTCCAGTGTTCTCGTCTGTAGTGTTAATGATGACAATGAGGACATGATCATTGTGATGATTCCATAGAGAGACATTTATAATTGCAACAGACAGAATCAGTTCAGTGCATTATGTGTATGGATCACAAGAGTTTTTCTGCTGCTATTTCGCAATAAACATATAGTATAAAACATGAATAACATTAACAAATTAACACATTTACAAATAAAAGCAATTCAAGCAGTTCATAAACTTCTATGATTATCTATCGTGATGATATCTTTGGCGATTATTTGGGGGGATGTCACACAGGCAAATTCAGAGAATGAACTTTTGGGATATTTTAAATACTGGGAGACTGGGAGAAAATAAGGCAGCATACTATGTAAATGCTGAGACTGATTCCTATTACAGAGAATTGCCCAACTCAGCAGTGGCCTTAGCAAAAGGTACAAACTAACTCTTTCTTTCTCCCTCCAAGAAAATGAAATTCTCCTTTGCTTATTCTCTCTTCTCTCAGAAAGCCACCTTGGTGAATAGAGAGGCAGATGGAAAAGAACTGAACGAAGGTTGCAGCACAACTGAGAATCACAACTCCTTCTCTGTCACCATGGAAACCACTGAACAATCAGAGCTGACGATGGACTGTGAAGTGGAGGTCGCTGTGGCTGATTCACCTGAGAAGGGAAAGGATTTCAGCACATATGATGAACAAGTTTATTTAGAGACAGACTCATCAGGGTCTCCAGGGGACAAAACCATGCTTGGGAAATTATTTACCGACATGTCAACCCACTCAGATGAGACTGAAAAGCCTGACTACTCTACGAGCAGTGTTTGCACTGCAGTGCCTTGTCAGGATCAGAAGGAAGATTTGATATTAGAACAGGGACATGACGAGCTCAACAGAAATGAGTCAGTCACCTCATCTGTGTCAGACACGCCCTCCAGTGCTGACAGTGTTTATGAGAACGAGGCCCATCGTAAGAGACAGGACACACCAGAAGAGGATCCTGAACAAGAACAAGTCACTGAGCCAGAGCAAGACCGTGAGCCAGATCAAGACCACGAGCCAGATCAAGAACACAAGCCAGATCAAGAACACGAGCCAGATCAAGAACACGAGCCAGATCAAGAACACGAGCCAGATCAAGACTGTGATCCAGATCAAGACTGTGATCCAGATCAAGACCACGAGCCAGAGCAAAGCCGTGAGCCAGAGGTAGACCATGGGTCAGAGGGAGACTTTGAACTGGGGCACTACCCTGAGCCAGAACAAGATCCTGACCAAGACCAATTCCATGAAATGGATCAATACTCTGGGCTAGAATTATACACTGATCCAGAGCCAGAGGCTGAGGACCCTGAGCTCAATGCTGAAGACGATGGCTATCAAAATCTGGCAGTAGACACAGAGACCAATGACATCATATTTGACCCGGCCATTACAAAGGAGTCGATATTAGAGCAGTGCATTAGAGAAGACGCAGTATCAGATGTATCCAATGATTCATGCCATGACCTTGACCCTGAAGAAATGGAAGAATGCTTAAAAGTTGAAATTGCAGCAGCTTCCTCTGATAGTGAGACAGATGAAAAATGGAGAGCAATATTTTCATCTTCAATAAATAAAGAAGATGATGATTCATATTTGGACAGTCTTCAGCTGAGTGCCCAGGAGCTCTTTGTGCAGAAGGTTGAGGTGACAGACTTTGAAGAACAAGAAAACAACAACTTTGAAGAGGTCAGTTTTGAGGTTCCACAAGTGGAAGAAGTTCTGGAACAACCAGAGGACATCATTTCTCTTTCCACCCCTCCACAAGAGGTTAAATATAACCCTTTAGGCCTACAAGGTTTGTCCAAAATCTCTGAAGATGAGAGTGAAAATGGCAGAGATGCCAATCATAACCACACCAACCACCAACAGCATATGAACCCAGATCCGAACAAGAAACTACCTAAAGACTTCTGTGTGATACAGGAGACCAAGAGTGAGAACGTTAGCACAGAGCACGTGGACTTCCAGCTGGCTCGTAAACAGTGGAGGGAAATGGAGGAGCAAACCACAAACAAAATTGTCGTACCCACCACTAAGCAGCCCAGTTTCCATGGCAGCCACAGCCTCATGTACACACCGGTCCGCAATATTGAAAGGACACAGAAGAAAGCGTATGATCTGGAAAACTTAAATTTGGTTGGGGATTATTCTCACACTCAGTTCAGCCCGTGTTCGGAGGATTCTGGTCTAGATGATTCCAGTTACAGGTCCCCTTGCGATGAGCCAGAAACACCAGTTGAAAGAGAGATTCGCATATCAATGGTGAGGGAGGAAAACTTCAGGAGAGAGAGGGGCTTCTCTAGGATGGGCAAATCAACTGACTGCAATCCTTCACGAAGTATGCCCAGATCCATTAGCACTCCACTTACGCCATCGTTCATCATTACCTCCTCACCCACCAAAGAACCTCTGAAACATGAAGTGTCCGCAAACAATGTTATCATTCTTGACCCCACCAATGATTTCAACTCCAGTCCCAGACATGGCAAAGACGGCGTGGCATCTCGGTCTGGTGAGTGGCGATCCGAGGACAGCAGCTCCAACCTCATCATCCTCGAGACATCCAACCTGATCATTCGCAGCGCCTCTGAATTCTCCCTCAGCAAAGCCTGTGAGCAGCCCCAGGAAAAAATGTTCCTGAACAACCCCTTTTTCAAGCTGCGTTCAAGAAGCACAATATCACTGGTGGATGAAGAGATTAAGATGGTGAAGCAGAGGGAGGAAGAGCTAAGGAAAGAAAGAGCAAATCTGTATGGGAAAGACAGGCTCAGTACAGAAGGGATGTTACCAAATCACATGGACACTTTGGCATTTGACAATTCAGGTATGTCTGCAAAATGCTGACTGCAGAACACTATCATTTTTACACCATGTACACACTTGGTATGTATACTTTTAAGCTAATGTTGACCTTGTTGTCTTGTTGGTCTTTGCTATTAGTTGATGTACCAGTAAAGTGTAAGTCATCGCCGTCATCGCCAATGAAAACAGCCCACAGGATGGATCGCTGTGCTTTATCATGTGATCACAGAGTAAGCTCCCCATTTTCTTCTTTAAAAGAATAAAAAGGATTTTATATGCTTTATGATTTCTATTACACTTAATTAAAAATATTGGCATTACTAGTATTTATCATTTAGATCACTCTGGATCTCTGATCTGTTTTAATTTCTAAAAGGAAAAAAATCGTGGCATAATGTAGCATGGTATGTCTGAACTGAATATTATTATGTAAAACTGATTTGCTTATTCCACCTTCAGTCTGATAACCTGAGAGAGGAGGTGGAAGTGAAGGAGGTGGAGGAGGTGCTTTGAAAGCAGGTAAACAATTAGCTGTTTTTCTCAGTTTCCAGAGGTCTACACAGGAGGAAGACGCAAGAGTGCCATGGCTTTACGTTGGGAGGCAGGCGAGTTTACAAAAAATGACTGAACAGCAACAAGCCGACAGTTTAACATGTAGTGGGTTGTTAATGTTATACTCGTTCAAGTTAGATGCAACGTTGCAATTGTTTGTTTTATGTTGTAACATAACCTGAATTCTCTGCTTATGTAATGCTTTGGGAAAAAACTAGCAAGATAATGAGACTGTTTGTTGCCACATTAGTTTAGACAGTGTCTATACAGAAGTGATAGACACAGGATTATACTGTACCACACAGATAACACTTGACTGATAACACGGCTCTGACTTGTCCTGATCTCTTCTGAATCAAAACTCACAGTTATAAGGTCTCACTTCCTGTGAGGGTACAGCCTCTACTACCTGCTGGAGAGGTGAAATAATATTTACCAAATTATTCACAAAGACAGTGCCAACACACGTTCCATTCAATGTAATTACAGATAAATGACTCAATAATAACTAAACATTTTGAACCCTGGCAGTAATATGGATGACACAATCCTCTCTGACCAGAGCAGGTATCAAAAGTAATTTACTCTACAGAGGCAAACACAGTTTAAAAGTTATGCAGTAAATGTCAATAACTGCATGTCTCTTTGTGGATCATCCTTTGCTTATTGAAGAACCATTTAAAAGGTCCAGCAATGAACTGCCAGTGTAAAAAGCATTATTCTCTGATTCCTGATTTAGTTTTATTTGTAAAGATAATAGTAAAGAATCTTAATGCTGTACTCACATGACATATGAACACTGACAGAGTTACTGGTCACTGTCATCAGACACTTCAGCTGAAACTAATATAAGGCCTCAGCAGTGCGACAGTGTCAGACAAATCAAATGATCCACTGAGTGCAAGTTTATTGCTAATATAATCTGTAGTGTTGTATTTTTGTCTTGTGTAGAAGTCTGTTTCACCTTTGAATTGAGTTTTCTGCATTGCTGTCCTCTTACATTGGAGATAGGGCTTATTTGAATTAATCATGACAGGTACTTCATGGCCAGTATGGACAAGAGGAATGATTACAGTGACCAATAACTCTAATAATAAAAACAGTTATATAACAGTGACATGTGACTATTGTAAGAGAATTAAAAATCTGAACTGACCCCATATAAAGAAATGATTATTTGGGTGTACACATGTATTGTTGAACTTTTCTTGACATTATAAATGTAAATCCTATTTGAAAACATATTTTGATGTTATTGTATGTCTTCATAAAGCAAATAATACATAGCTCAGTGTATATTAAATGTATTTTAATACTATGATGTTTTGCTGCAAATGATATTTCAGGGTGAGCTGGATGTGCATCAATCAGCACAATCTAAAACAAAAGTATATATTACAGCAATCTGCCTGAACTAGCTCCACATTATTCTGTATGACCTACAGTAGGACAATCCAATGAGTGCAGGTATCTTTGAACAGTGGTTTCACAAGGTCCAATGACATTATTTGGAAAAAGGAGTGAAATTGTCTGAAATGCCACATCAGTGCTTTGGACAGTTCAAATAACAATGTTTCCATAAATTTAAGTACTTTATTCTTTATAAAATAGCAATATAAGTAAATGTATACTTATAGAGTGAAGCTACCGTATATTCACATAAAAGTCTTTTTAATGTTCAATTGAATGTTGGCGTTACTTTCCAACATTCAGAAATTCTGTCTTTTTTTACGTAACAGAGCATTTTAAAGCACTTTCCTTTATGGTTCCTTCTATTGTGGATTTCCAAAAACAGAGTTTCTTAAAAAAAAACACTGCTATCTACTAATCTAATTAAATAAATGTTTATCATTATTTACAAAACCTTCATATTTCCAGCTACTCTGAAAAGAAGCTTCTAAGAGCCTGGTTCTTTCTTGACCTTAAAGAGCATTGTTTTAGACTTCATGTTTGTATGCTTCATTGTTCAAGTATAGCTTTCAAATCTCAAGAATAGCTTGCCGATGTTTCAACATTCAGAAAAAACCCTTTTGGGGGCTTCGTAGGCCTCTATTACTAAATGTGTGGGGACTTTTCACTTTGTATTCCTGAAGAGGATAGCTTGTGCAACAATAAAAGATGTATGCAAAGAAAGTTTGCTAGCTGTATTTTGTCTGGGTACGTGCATGTGCTCTGTCTGTGATATTACCTGTGTGCAAAATGACATTTTAGCTTCAGGGTTGCTCTACAAGAATGTGGCATTATCCAGTGGAATGGAAAACGTTCATCCCCCGGAGACCCACTGAAGTTCACAAGAATGAGGCAAACAGCTTTACTTTTTCTTTTCATGTGGAAATTTGGGTCTGCTTCCCTTGTCTCCCTTTATGTGTGTTATAGTTGTAAAGAGTTAGGGTAAGCTTTGTTATTTCAAAATGTTTTCCTGGCTATATTTGCATTTTATAGTTTTGTGGAAAATACAATGCAATTTAAAGGTAAAACAGAAACAAAACTGAGAGTTATTTTAGTTATTTTTGGGCATTTTATAAAACATCAGCTATCCACAGGAATGTCAGGCTTCCTTTAAATTTGATCAATCTTTCCCTTTTTTAGATGAAACTTATGTTAAATTGTATGCTTGCCTTGGAAATGTATTTTTTTGTCTTTGTCTGACCTCCTAGAATGTGATGTATGCTTACAATAGTTTGGGAAATAATTTTACTGTTCCTTTGTTTTCCTCAGCAAAAAGGTTTGTCCAGCAAGTGTGAACAGTTCATTCACATTCAATTACATTCAACAATGACAAGACATAGATTATCATTTATACACTCACAAGAGCTTTGATAAATGCATCAAGGAATAATATATTTCTTATTAGAAAAACCACTGTGAATCATTAACTTTGTAAATCAGAAAGAAATAGCTTTGAACAACAACAACAATACTACGGATAGTAATAATAATAATAATAAGAAGAAGAAGAAGAAGAAGAAGAAGAAGAAGAAGAAGAAGAAGGAGAAGTAAGCAAAAATAGTAACGGGTGGTTTCTGGTCTCACCTCTTCATCATGCTGGTGGATACATATGCAGTATGAAGTCAGATATATTTGCTGAATGTTTAAATGGTACAAATGGTTTAGGTACAAATAAACATATATTTCAGGAATTTTTCAAGTGGTAAAATATGCACGTGTGCACCACTACGTCTTCCCACTAACTGTCCTCTTTAAGGAGTTCATATGAGGTCTGTCATTAAAAGGCTGGTACAGAGAGTTGACATTTACAAGCTATTTAGTATTCACATTCACACACCCACATAAATGCACCCTCCTCTGACACAAAAGCACACACAACAACACAGATGTACACACACACACACAATCATTTTTGCCATTAGTCATAATGTGTTGGAACAGAATTATTGATTTTGTCGCGGCAGACAGCAGCAGTGCTCAGTAATACCTACTGTTTATGCCAGGCATGAAGAAGTGATCCGCAGCTAACAGGAGAGAAGATTCAAAGAACATACTGAAGTGTGAGTGCACGGGGTGGAACAGGTGTACTCAACAAACATAGCTCATAGGTGGATCATACCACTGCAGCAGTGAATCCTATTGGCTGATCAAGGTTCTTGCACAGAGTAAGCAATTGGTGTACATGTATACAGTCAGACTGGACATTATCCCAGAATCAAATCAAGCAGCAGGGTATCGATGGTCACTGAATGACTGAACAGCTTGTGACTGGTGTCATTTCAGAAGGCGCTTACATCAACAGCTAACCAGGAGGGGGAGCACAGTAAGGAGAGAACAGGTTGTTGTTTTCTGAAGTAGCAGGTAATTTACAATGCAACATTTCAAAATAGAGCTCAGGAAGATACAGTGCTCTCAAATTGGAATTATATTATTATTCATGTCATGTGTGATAATATCAATCTCAAAGATGTAAGAAAGATAGGGAAGAAGATAAAGATGAAGATAAGGAGAGCTCAGTAAAAAGCATTTAAAAAACTGGAAGGAATGTAACCTTCATAAGTAATGTCATTCATTTTAAAGCCTTTTAGGGTTAGGGGAGGAGCAGTGACCTGTCAGTCACCTGGGGTGTCCAATCAAGTTCAGAGGAAATTAAATAGTCATTATTCTTTTTTTTTTCAAAGCCACAGGGAGCCATGGGAGAGGGATAAAAGAGCCATGGGTTGTCTACCTCTGTCTTAGATAAAGAATTAAGTTGTAATCATTTTGGAATCATATTTCAAAGCTCTGTGAGAATAACTGGACATGTTAAATTAGTGCAGGCAATGGAACTGTAGTTTAAGTTTCTGTGATGGACTCATTTGGTCTGGTGCAGGGTTAATAAGGGTTAATATGTCCTAACAATTTAAAACATAAGTCTGGTAATATCTCATATTTTTAGGTTAACAGTGAATGTGAATTATTTTAACCTGCCCTCATTCCTCTGTGGTGCAGAGTTCTAATATTTCCTGTGCCTGCATGATTTCCCTGGCACTGGTAAAAATACTAACCTTTTGTTACAAGAGCAATTAACAACAGAACAAGAAAAAAATAACTCATAGGCACTGCCTGGTGGTGAAAACCATGTGGTACATTTAGTATTTGGGTAAGTGCAGATCTCATACAGATAAATGAAATAAAGTAAAGATTAAAAAAAAACTCACTCACAGGACTGAATAACGATCAGATCCTCTTAGTTGATTTGTTATAAAAATCTGGTTTGAGGCCTTTCCTGGGGACTGGTGTGAGAAATGTCATAATTGGCTGGATGACAGCTCAACAGGGCCTATGTCAGTGTTAGCAAAAAAATAAAAATATTAAATGCTATATATACATATACCTGACCAGTGCTGCAAAAATCTAAATCTAAATCTTCTAAATAACAGACAAATACTGAAATAAGACATTCTGTTTCTTAAATAACCTTAAACCAGCACTGCACACAGAAATATATAATAAAAATATTTTACCAACAATTTTACATTTTAGCATTTTACCTATATAAAACAAATTAAAAAAATATCAATTTACAAATATTACCCACAAAAAAAACGTAGAAGTTGGAGTTCAAGTTGAAAACTTCTGATCTGGACCTAGTCCAATGTGGTTCAGTCAGAACAAAAACTGACTGAACCACCAACCAAGAAATCTGCTTTTTTGCATTTTTCTAAATAGAATAAAGGTTTAACAAATGGTTTAACTGGACATCTGGGATAATCTAGCCAACATACCTGTGTAAATATAGTGGTTGTTCTAGGACTGGAAAAATCCCAGATTCCCAGAAAATCTGTGAAATTTAGGTAATTATTAAGTTTTCATTTTGGGGACATTTTCCAGAGCTTAATCAAAACTATCCAACACATTTAGTTATGACAGGACAAACTGTCACTGATCTATGGCCAAATTCACATTGTATTGTGTGATTTTGAAGTTGGTCAGTATCCTGAAACTAAGACTAAAATAAATAGTTCATGCAACGTTTGATAAATATGGTCATGTAATGAACCACAGAGAACTGCTAGCAACTTACGGTGCAGGAGAAGCTGTCAGAAGCACATGGGTTAATGTTTCTTAAAGGCAAATTTGTGAGCAAAAAGTGGTTTGTTCATGACTTCAGTACATACTGTAATAAAAATCCAGTCTTTCCACTTAAGTAAAACAAGTCTGTTATTATTTATTTTATTATATATCATATTATATTATATATTATACTATATTTGATTAATGCCTATCTTTGCTAATCTTAACAAATGTGTGTGTGTATGTGTGTGTGTGTGTGTGTGTGTGTGTGTGTGTGTGTGACCTATGACATGAGGCAGTTTATCCATTAGAACGGATTAGATAGATCAGATCAGATCAGAAATATCAGAGAGTTTAAAAAGTTGCATGAGGAGGAGGAATCACAGCAACAGGTGGTATGTGAATATCACAGTGTCACACACTAAGACACTACAGTCAGAGTCAAAACAAGACAGAGGCGACAACATCAGTTAAGTCAGCAAATCTACCACACTTTTGTGGTTAAAAGCACTTTAGTCCATTAGTAAAAAATAAAAGCTTCTCATATGTCATCTCATATGAAACATCCTGGCAGTACACATAATCGACATTTAAAGTAAAATGTCAAAGCTGAACTCTGAGCTAATTGTTCTAATGCCGTGATGATATTAATAACCAAGTTTCCATGGTTGATGAGAATCCCAAATACTCTGACTTAGCTACAAAGAGTGGCTGAGCACAGAGCAATCTGGGTTTCAACAGCTTGACCAAGGCCACGTCGACTTGCAGCCTGGAGGAGCCGCAGATCAGCGGACCACCTGCTCTGCTGCTTGAGCCAGAGCTGTGTAAGTAATACACATGCAGTGTTTGAATTGTATCCCAGCAAGATAATAAAGCAGTGGTGTAGATGAAGAGCAAAACTCCTACAGAGTAACAGAACAACTCTATGAACACAGTATTTAACCATGGGGGAATGGCATGTTGATGCTCCGTGCCAGATTCAGTCGGGAAGTCCAGACGGTATGTCATGGAGAAAGATAGACACCTAGAGGCCAATCAGAACACTGTCAACAAGGTCAGAATCCGAATGATAAATGAATGATAGATGAAAAAAAGCTAAGAAAATAAAATAAAAACAGCCTGAAGACCTGAGCCAGTATTTGTCAAGTGCTGAATGTGAAATGACTCAGGTGAGAGATAAGGACAGTCACTGGGAAAAAAAGCAATTTAGTGATTTTGATGACAGAAACAGAGACCTTCTGAGACATATTTTGAAATACATAACAGTCATATTGTCATGATTTGATTAACTAAACTAACTCCAAAAACATGACTTAAAAAAACTCACTTGGTTGGCTGGCTAGATCCTCTGACTTGATACAATATACATGAACATGGACGCATGAACATTTGACAAGGAACATGAAGCATGACACACAAAATATGACTCGACTATCTGGCAACAAGGCGAGGGAAGACACGGACTATATGCACAAGGTACAGGTGGACACAATCAGGGCGGGGCGGGCAGACAGGCGGGAAACACACAATGGCAGGAAGTCCAGGGACCGGAAACATAATGGAGAGCTGATTTCAAAATAAAGCATGTCATGTCAGAACAAGGAACCAGAAACATGACAGACATGGAAACTTAACAAGACAAAACATAACAGAACAAGAAACCAACTGAACCAAGATGTCATGAAACACTAGACAAACCAGAAACAGACATGACAGACAGGGAACTTAAACAGGACGAGACACAACCAAAACATGACAGACGTGAAAACCAGACATGACAAGACATAACTAAACCAGAAACATGACACATGAAAACTTAAACATGACAAGACATAAAACAGGACAGACATGAAAACCAAAAAAGGAACGAAACATGACACCTATACACTATTTTCTTCTTTTCTTAGCAATACATTTTCCTGTTCTCCTTCTTTTTGGTTTTGTTTCCAGCCAATCTGTGTTTCTGTTCTTGTGTCCACTTGTAGGACTGTAGGATGACACTTGGAGAACATTCCCAGTTCACCTCAGATGCGCTGCATGGTTTTAAAGATAGATTTTATAGACCTCGAGCTCTGCAGATCAGACACTTCACATCCTCCTCCCTGACCTTCAGCACATCTCGTGGAATGGGAACTACAGAATTCAACAGACAGAAGGACACACAAGGACACATAACCATGAATTGGGCCACAGAGAAGAAAGCCATCAGCTTCAGGTTCTTCAGGGTCACATCAGCGAGGGCCTCACCTGGACTCTCCACACCAACACCATCAGCCAGGCAGCAGCTCTGCTTCCTCCACAGACTGCATTTGTTACTAAAAGTGCCATGTTGTGATGAATTTGGAGAAACTGCTTGTAATATTCATTGCGTTGAGCAATTTAAATCATTCATTTGAGTTGGTTACTGAACACAGCTGAAAGTTTTTGCATTTTTCTAGTACACATAATTTGCATTGGGGGTTGAATAATTTTGAGGGCAACTGTATTTTTTGAAATTATATGTGATCGTTTTTCTCTTTTTTTCTTTTATTGGCAGTGAATGAAAGAGCAGGACAGGCTTTGTCATGAAATGGGTTTGCATGACTTTGTTCTTCCCTGGCCAAATCTGTCCATGTTCTACTTAACATGGCATTTCATCTTTACACACGTGTTCCCTTAATTAGATCCCCCCACAATTTCAGATCTACTTATTTAGGTCATTTCACAGAGCATTCATGCATATACACTCAGAAGTCAGGATACCTTAATATGTAAATCACTACTCAGCCTGCTGGGGTCATTAAGATGAAAAGGGTTCACCTTCGAAGTAAATATTTTGATGATCTGTGTTTGATAATAAGATTTCCTTATTGCAGCAGAAAAAAATCTGTTGCTGCAAAGTATAATTTCATGTTCAGCTAATGCTCACACACACACACACATGCTAATACAAAAGCAAGCCATGATGGCACAGTGAGCTGTGGTAGATTTTTCTGTTGGACACAGAAACATACAGCCAAAGATTTAGAGATGCCAAAAGCCAGTTAGACAGATGGAGGGGCAGGTGGGTAAATATGGAGGGGGTACAACCAACACACTACCTTGCTCCACCCCCTTCTCTTTATAAAAGGCTGGGTGAAGCCCAGTTAGGACCACAGCCAAGACCATAATGGTTGGATGGAGCTACAAGGAAGAGAGAGAGAGAGAGTGAGTGACTACTTTAAATACATACTGAGACAGAACATACGTGAAATGTTTGGAAGTCATTACATATATTTATACAGACATACATATATATGTATATATATATACATGTGTGAGAATATACGTATATATATATATATATATATATATGTGTGTGTGTGTGTGTGTGTGTATGTATACACATCCCAGGAGGAAAGCATAGGTCTCCATGGTGATTGCACCCAGGACTTTGTGCGTGTAACTTAGACATGATAGCGCATACACTATA
>JBAJHX010000046.1:515669-536980 GCA_037176925.1 Amniataba percoides | reverse complement strand
GAAGTCATTACATACATTTATACAGACATACATATATATGTATATATATATACATGTGTGAGAATATACGTATATATATATATATATATATGTGTGTGTGTGTGTGTGTGTGTGTGTGTGTGTGTGTATGTATACACATCCCAGGAGGAAAGCATAGGTTTCCATGGTGATTGAACCCAGGACTTTGTGAGTGTAAATTAGGCATGATAACGAATACACTATGACACCGTAAAATGAACCAGAAAATGCCTGGAGTAAGAGCTGCTCCGACTATACATATTACTCTCTTTTGTAAGGGCAAGAGAATTTTCCCCAGTGGAACATGAGTGGATTCTCTCTGAGCCTTAGAATGTGCCTGAGCAGTGGAGGGGAGAAACTACATTGTTAATAAAGAATGTGCATGTTTGCTTGTGCAACTTAGAAGAGACGGAACTTGCTGACTCTTTAACAAAGTCTCTTTTCCTTGTGACCAGTGTTGCTCTGGCACCTTGGACGTCTTGAAAAGCCCCTGTAGCGCTGCCCTGAAGAGAGCAGGCAGGTGGGTGAACTTCCTCCTACCCTGATGACTGGCAACAACATTTTGTCCTCATCTTTGTCTTCTCTGTATTTAAGAGGCTCCGAGGTGTCAGAATGCTCTTCCACTACATCTCCCTCATTGTTCCACATTCATCCCCTTTGTCTTGTGTACAGTTTGTAGATCACTTTTCCTTTGTAATATGCAGCACAGGGAGAGACATCAGTTTGAAGCGCCAGCATACACTCTGCTGCCATCATGTGGCGAGAGCATCGCTTACATACCCTCAACAACTAATATGCACCATTTGTTGTTGGTGTTTCCATGACAACCTTCTCTTGTTACCTGGTACAGGTGAGAAGCAAACAACACAGCAGAGGAGCCGCAGAGAGCACAAGAGAAATGAACAGCCTCTTTTCCAGGTAGGAGTCAGTGCTTTTATGTTATCCAGAGAGAAAATGACATGGGAGCAATTTCAGCAGCACCTCTGTAAACTGTGGAGCTTTGGTAAGAATCTAGTATTTTCAATATGTTACACAAAATGTCAAAACAGGGATGTGCAGGTGAAGAGCATGGATCAGACGGTGAGACATGCTGAGAAGCACCTGGGTGAGATCTGCTCCTTGTTGGCCTCCTACACCAGGAAGACAGCCAAGCTCAGAGACAAGGCAGACCTGCTGGTGGTTCAGCTCTTTGACTTGTCCAGCACAGAGGATCCAGAGCTGCAGGCAGGCCTGAAAAACCTGGCTGAAGACCTGGCCATGGTGCAGGACTACAGGCAGGCTCAGGTCAGGGACACAGATATCTATGCCTCAGTGTGTCCTCTTCTATGCATCAAACTCATGAATGTGTGGGTGTTGTCGCTTTATTGTTGCAGGTAGAGAGACTGGAGACGAGAGTTGTTGCTCCCTTAAAAGCATATGGAGACATAGTCAAAACTAAAAGGGTGAGTTTGGATACTGTTAAATGAAGTCTGTAAATTAGTAAACTTGGTGGCTTTTAATGAGAACAGTTCTAAGCACCAGCATGCATTTGATAAGCGCCATTAGGCTGTTCTTCATGCTACCCAGACAAACAGCTGAGATTGAGTGTTAGATATAAACAGACTTATACAGGGAGAGTGAAACGGTGTGTGTGTGTGTGTGTGTGTGTGTGTGTGTGTGTGTGTGTGTATGTGTGTGTGTGTGTGTGTGACAAAGAGGAAAATTAGCTGGAATTGAAATGATGAAATGACAAATAACCTGCTAGAAATAGGTTAGAGACAGAAGTCAGCTGGGAATCATTAAACCCTACAGACATTTTTCCTATGACTGTTTTCAGATCTGCTGCTGCCACACCTAATGTTGGTTAGGTGTGGGAGAAGAAGCTGATTTACTATGGTTAAAAGAAACCCCTACATAAAAAAATTAACCAGTCTTTGTGGATTGTGTGTGAGCTGACAGTGTGTGGTGTGTGAGCTGACAGTGTGTGGTGTTTGAGCTGACAGTGTGTGGTGTGTGAGCTGACAGTGTATCCACCATTCAGGCAGATCTGAAGAAGTTCAGCACTGATTTGAACAGAGAGCTGAAGGAGATGCAGAAACTGGAGAAAATCCGACTGAGGAAGCCAGCAGATCGACAGAGCATTGTATCCTTCACATATGGACTGAGCACCATTCAAGAGACTCATTAAACCCTAATGAACCTCCAGTGGGTCAGTATAACCAAGGAACGAATATGATCATATACATCAGTAGAAATGTAGCCCACTCACTCACACTCACGTCAAATGAGAATACAGCTTGAATGGGAGATTGGTTAGGGGGTTACTATAATATCAGACAAGGATATACTGGTAACAACAACAATTTGTGCATATAACATATAACTTTAGTGCAGAGAACCCTTGTTAGCTTACTGTCAATGTGAGATTAACATTCCTATGCCTTTACCTTAGCAACTACATTACCATGTATTTTATAACATGAGCAGCAAGGGGAAAACAAGGTGTGAATGTAATAACTAATTATTTAGTTATTAATAACTAATAACTACTGTAATAACTAGCAATTATTACACAACAGGCTGTTTGCTCTTTTAAAGTTCTCTATTATTATTATTATTTCTCTATTAAATGACAGAAAACAAAACGTAGCTTTGGATACCTGTGATATGGAGCTCATGTTGGAGCTCATTGAATCCATTGAAATGCCCTCTGACAGAAAACTAAAACAGCATTTTACAGGGTTGGCTGGACTTACATCTTGAATATCAAAGTCCAGATCATATCGTAACATTTAATAATGTTATGGAGTGCAGAGCAAACAGAGATATCTCCATTCTCCTTATACAGTGTGGTAATGACTCTCACATGCAGGCATCAAATATGAAACATGATTGCAACTTGAGAATATTTTCTTGACAAGGCCTTTCAGTCTCAGGTAATGTAAATGATTTTATGTTTATCTCAAGAATATCGTCACATTCTTTAAAACCTTCGAGAAGTTCATATGTGTGGTAAAGCTTCGTCTACTTTATCGTGTGGTAACTGACAGGCAGAAGTAAACGCTCAGAAGGCTTCAAATAATTCCCAGCACACTATCAGACAGCTGGAGGAGACCGTCACAGACTTCCAGAGACAGAAGCTGGAGGATGTCAAAGTCAGTCTCACACATACATACACAAAGTACACATGCAGCAGATCCTCCAGCAGAGAAAGAAGCAATACTGAACTAACAGTACACACTGCTTTTGTTTTTGGCAGAGAATTTTCACAGACTTCGTCACAGTGGAGATGCTCTTCCACGCTAAAGCTCTGGAGATCTACACACACACATACCACAACCTGGAGGCAATGAACACTGAGAAGGACCTGGAGGTAGCTCATACTAATGATAGAGCTAAGAACACCTGAAATAACAGAGTGATTACTGATCTAACTGTAAAGATAAGCTCGCTGCCTGCTCAGCAGACAGAGCCACATTCCCCTGTGAACACAGTGGAGCATTTAGTAGCTAGCTGATAAGATGGTAAAAACCAAAGCAGAGCTGAAGGACAGTGAATGTCGGACTTAAATCCGTTAGGCCGAAGACACAACACCAACTGACTGGACGTTTCAGTCCAGCAGCAGCTAATCAGAACTGACACAGTCATGCCTGAAAGACAGAAAGTGGTCATGTTGCCATAAAAATATGTCCAAACTGTGCTGATCTTTCTTTCTTCCTGAGAAATGAGAAGATTGACAACAATCTCATGTCCATATGGAACTCTAACAACACATCTAATGCTCATCAATTAACATGGTGCGTGTTAAACTCACACACAAACTGACATGTAGAATAAAAAGAGTGGTTTTAGGTAGAGTTTGATATTGATCGTTTCAAAAGAAAAACGTAAAGTCTGACACGTTTCCTTTTGTTTGTTTGTGTTTCCGTATGTCTTTCTGACTCCATAGCTGTTCAATGGACGGATCAAGATGTCTGACTCTCGGACTGGGCGTCTGGACACCCCTCTGAGCAGATACTCTTCTTCTCTCATGAGTTCCTACCCCAGTCCTCCTCTGGCCTCCCCCAAAAGCCTCAGCCTCAGGTCAACACTGTCCTCTGCCACAGGCAAAAGCCACAGACAGCAACACAGCCAGTACCTAAACACAGAAAGGAGGGTGAGCTCTAAAGTCTTTGTTCCCATTGTGGTTACGACAGGATACGAAAGAAAATTCAGTTATGCTCGAGAATTCTCACTGTCTCTAATTTGCAGTCTCGCAGCACCTTACAACGTCAGACATACATGGAAGAGGAGGACGAGCTCGAGGAGGAAGAGGAGGAGGAGGAAGAAGAAGAAGAAGAAGAAGAGCAGGAGGTATGAATCAAGAACAGAAAAGGGTCAGAACACCAGCAGGTAGTCTTATGCTGCTCAGTATGCCCAAGCTTGTGTGCAGAAATATGCACTCATACACAGGGCTGCAGATGACTATACAGCTGTCTTTCCATTTGCACTTCTTTTCATTGATGTTGCTGTTTTGTTACTTACTTTAATATTCAAGTTATTACAATGATGAACATAGTTAACACAGTTTGTTTATTGCATCTGCATTTTCATTTCACCATTGTTTTTATTGCAACAGTGCTAACAGAGCTAATGATGATACATTTCACTATTATCATATCCTGTTTGATTTTATGTGACAATTAAAAGTTGAACCTGAAGATACAGGCTTCTTAAATTATGTTCGTACATTTTACATGTAACTTGCAGAAAATGATATTATACAGAAATGTTAATAATTTCTCTATTTGCTTATAGTCTTTCCAGGAAAGGAGTTGGGTCACCAAAAAAAGAATCCCATAATAAACCCAGATGGATCCATTTAATCAGCATAAGTGGAGAGTAGTTTTGTGTGTCCCACCATTCCTCGGTTTCACATTCTTGAATGAAATGTGTCATCAATGGTGTTTGTGCTTACATATGAGAGAGAGAGAGAAATCAGACATGGTTATAAGGGTGAGCACTGTCACTTCACAGTAAGAGGGTTCTGGTTTTGAGCCCACCAGTCATCCCTTTTGTGTGGACTTTGCATGTTCTCCCTGTGCCTGTGGACGTTTTCTCTGGAGACTTTAGCTTCCTTTCATAATCTAAAGGCATACAGGTTAGATGGCGACTCCATCTAACAACCTGTCCAGGTTGTACCCACACCCCTCAGCCAATGCCAGCTGGCACTAGCTCCAGGACCCCAGCAACCCTCGAAGGATAAGTGGTATAAACAATAATAATAATAAACCGCTGGAGGATGATAATGATGATAATCACAATGCCACATTTTATGTGATGGAAAAGCACTCATAGCCTGGGTGTTTATAGGATGCCAATCATTTCATATCAGGAACTATGCAAGACCTTCACCACATTGTTTTAAATGACAAAGGCATGGACGTATGGCTGTGGGGGACATCATGACTTCATGAACTGTGAAGTATCAACTCAAAAATGTTGTGAATGTGGAAGAGGTCACATAGTTTCAATCAGGAGGTCAGAAATCTGCAGAAGGTTGCAGGGTCTAGTGGCTCAGTCAGCTTATTGGCAGGTCTTTGATACTTCATCTGTCTTCATATACCATGTTTAATCAGGAAGTAGCAGTCAACAAGAAATCCCTTCTTGCATATATGGTTGGTGCTCTCTGAAGGAATTTGAAGTCTGATATGATTAAGTTTGTGTCTGAAGAGCCAGTGTCAGTTATGAACTTTTAAAATGGTCAGAAATGGAAGAAGCAATATAGATTCCATTGCAGTCTTAGACCAGTATATTAGGAACGCTATAATCAATAAGGGAGGTGTAAGTGGAGTATTCCTGGAAAAAAGCTCAAGTTTCTGTGCGAAGCGGTGTGTGATGCAAGCATTAATGGCAGGGTGTTTTCTTCAGTCATAGGTTGAAACAGGTGAGGGGGAGATTTTTCTGCATCTGTTGACATTAAAACTAGCATGTTCCAAAGCCCAGCCATTAGTCCCATCCTCTTCAGTGTAATGATAGATGGTTCATTTCAAAAATGGTTTGGAAAATCTTTATTTGTAGATGATGATACTTGGGGAAAGGAAGAAATATAGGTCTTCTGTTTCAAACTCAATAGGGCATTCAGTTCAGGTGGTTCAGAGGGCAGATAAGTGAGGATTCAGGATTTCTTAGTCTGAAAGTAAATTTCACCATTGATTGGTCACAGTTTCTTTATGTATATATATATTTGCATATGAGAATTGCGAATGTGACAGTGATAAGAGTGCAATTTCCTTGTGGAGGTTCTCTCTAAATATAGACAATATTTATGTACCCAAATTTGTATTTTTTAATTTGTATTTTTTGCTTTTTGTAATTTCTGCTGTTAATTTCTTTGCAGATTGATATGAAGGGTATTTTTCTCGCATCTTTGCTTAAAAATAAATAAATAAAACTTGAGGATAGTTTGTGTATCTCAGTTGTAGATTCATAGTGCATTAATGATGAGCTCTCAAAGAGAGGGCAGAGAAAGGTACACCTCCCACCATGTTGCAAATAAAATCAAATGTAATGCATATGAAAGGATGGTTAAGTCTCGTCCCACTGGCCTACTTCTCAACTGTCTTTGAAGATCTCAGTCTGCTCTACAACAGGAACAAAAAAGCATCTTCGTCACAACAAACATTAACCATTTTCCTTTATTCTGCAGTCACTCAGCTCCAGGTGACAGAAGCTCGCAGGTCTGAGTCTCAGAGATATGGCATGATTGATGGTAGAGTGTGGATTTAGTCTGCAAATGATATCTTGTTCAAATTCTTTTGTGTTACTGATGAAACCAGAGCAAAGCTAAATTTACTGTTTTAAGTTAACTTAACTTTAAATGTAATCTTAAAATATAATCAGTAAATTGATATATGGAGAAATATCATTTGAGGAATCTTTCTACAAAGGCTCTTGTACACTTCCTACAACAGGTGTTAGGGCAGAGTAAAGAGATAATGAGGTCCCTGGAAGCCTTTTAGCTTCATGCAGACCTGACCAATATCGTGTGCACAGAAAATTATAAATTGAAGCTGTTGCTAAAAATAGAGGTGTGTATAAACTGAAAAGCTAAATCAAAGGACAGTAAGCATAAAAAAACTGACAAGTGCTTCTGTATCTTTGAGGAGAGCTTGAAAGAGAAAACTGAGGCTTTTGCAGCTGCTTAGGGCCTAAAAGTAGAAGACTGATTGATCGGTCAGGTCCATCCAGTACTCTGGTCCAACGCCAGTTTGCTACAAACTTGTGTGGTTAAGATCCCCTACTGTCATTTTAACGTTAAATTGTCCATTTAATCTGACATTGCTGTAACACATGAAATAGATGATCAATTTGTCTCGAGGACAAACAAGTACAAGTATATTATATATAATTATAAATATCATTATATATAATCTGTGTTTTTTAATGAACATTTCATAAAAACAACTGCCTGTGAGCTACAGTTTGAAGTGAATAATGAGACTAAAAGAGACATCATTTCTGACTGAACTGAGGTCATTGCATCCTGGACTGCTCATTTAAGAAACTGAACTATTTTGATATTGACTAGTCCATTTCACAACCTGGGAACCTGACATGGAGAGGTTGGTATTGGTGTACATATCCAGTACATTACAGTCAGTACAGAAATGCCAGCTTATTAAAAATAACATGCCTGAGTGCATCCAAACTTTCTCAAGAGGAGACTTTGTGTGTAAGGTCTGCTGATGCACACTGATCCAAACAGACTCATGTTTGGATATGAAACAAGGTTGCTGTTACATCATTTGTCCACCAGAGAGCTCTAGGAGCACTTTAAGAAACAAGCATGAGGAATGTTTATCATAGCTGTTTTTCATGTTACATTAAAAATAACTGAAAGAAAAAGAGACATAACTCTCAAATATTGATAATGGTGTCAGCGGGAAACCTCTGCTTTGAGCTGATAATATAGAAACAGACGTATGAACCACAGCTTAACGTGTTGCTGTTTAAAAAGAAAAAACAGTATTAATTCAGTTTTTTTATGTTACTCAAGAGCATTAGCAGATTTTTTGGGATTCTATAATCCCCAAATATCAACATAAAGGTTTGTATTTTATATCAAAACTGAATTAGTTTTGAGCGCGGATGTTCATTCAGTTTTCCAGAAAACAATTAAACAACCTTAAATCAAGGTCCACGTATTTTCATTTTCAAGCACATTCACCTGCACAATCAGACTAAGTTTGCTTGGAGTTTGCTAAATAAACAAATTAATTAATTAAAAAACAGGGAAAAAAATGTCCACAACCTAGCGCGAGGTTTTCCACGGCACATGTATGATACAATCTATTTTTCAAGTTTCAAGAGCCTACAGACTGACCTTCATAGTGGACAGAACAGAGGAGTAAATATGGCATGGAAAATACTACAGAATAGTCTACATTTATACACACTACACACTGTGGAAAGCTGTCACAAAAATCCTAAAATACAGATTTTGTGATGTAGAGGCCAAACTTACTTGAATCATGTAAACAGCTACTTGAATCTGAGAGTCAAAGCTGCAGCTGAGTTATTACACAACATCACAATGTGCCCATGTGCCCCACGATGTGGGGATGCTTCAGTGTGAAATCAAATAATAATGACCCCAACTGATGGCTGCATTTGTCAGCTCAGGAATGTTTAATATTCCATATTGTCAGAAGCCAAAAACATTGGAACATAAAGGTGAAAGGAGTACATTTCACTGAATGCACTTACAGAGCTATATCACTGGGCTGCATTGGAAACTGGATTATAGTAGAGATCAGGTATACAGAGCAGGAATACTGGATATTGGAGGTACAGGTAGATAAAGGAACATCAGTCGGTGTGTGTGTGTATGTGTGTGAACAATGAAAACCTAAATATAACAGGGTTCTTCAAAGATAAAAAAATATTCTTCACAGTAGTTTTTCATCACATCCATGCATGTCATTGTAAGTCACCCATGACACACTTCAAATGGCACTTCAAAAAAAGCAAAAAGAAAGAAAAAAATAACAGGCTATTTACTTTCATTGACATGGTAGGTATAGGGAGGAGTCAGGGATCAGACTCGAGGAATGTGTGTTGCTGGAGTGTGAGCTCCCAATCTGTGATGGGTTGAATCTTCTTTGGGCTGCCTTTGAGGACTCCTTTATTAAGAGATATAAGTCTGAATACCACAAATGCACCAGAGACATACAGAACCAATTCCTCATGGATGAGATCACAAAACTCTTAAAACCCCTCTTGAAATGACCTTGAAATGATCCCCCTCCACCTCCCCTCAGTTTTCCCTTTTTTCATAAGCAGACACTGGACAAAAAAAGTATAAAAACAAATAATCTGGCACTGTGAACACTTGGCAGCTGTCAAATCATAAAACAACACAACAGAGCAAATAAATTACACCATTTTGTCATCAGCTAACATTTTCACAGAGGCAGCACAGTCGGGAGTCCCAAGCTCACTCGCAGCAGTATGGTAGTAGTATTAGTGCCAATCAGCGCTTGATTGAAGGTGTAGAAGTAAATTAAGCAAGAGTCCACTCTCCCAGTTTGACTCTGTCTCCAGGAGACCACTCTCAAGTCTGATTGTTAACCAACCTATAAAGTGCTTTCAAAAAATCTTCTCATCATAATCATCCTCATCTATACAATAAATCAGTATATCAATTAGAGCAATGTTATAAGTAGGAAAGAAAAGAGAGGAAGAATTAAAAAGGGTCTATTCAGGCACGAGCAGAGAGCTCTTCTCTTTCTCCTCCTCTGTTCCTTCTCTCCAACAGCTTTCCTTTTCCCTTCTGACTTCTGTTTTACTTCTTGAAGGGTGTCAGTCTGCCGATGTTGTGCCAGAAGGTGGAGGTTTTGCGCTTGGGTTCAGCCAGCATGAAGACCTGCTGCTGGGGCAGAGCAGTGGGCAGAGAGGGGTGTTTCTGTCGCAGGAGGAAGTCGTAGTAGGGTCTGGTCACTGCTGAGGAGGCAGAGGTAAACCCAAAGTATGATTATTGACGCACATATAGAGATATCATGCACTCATTACATGTTCTAGGGTCTAGAGGCCTGGTATCCTTACAGTGATGTATGCAAGAAATATTTCAATAAAAGTGGATATTCAAATAACAGCTCATCCAGCAGGATGCACTACAGGTCAGTTGTTACTAATGGTCAGTAAAAATCACTGAGCAGGTGCAGAATGATCTGTTCTGATTCCACCAATTCAACAAAAGAGCCATGTCACATTCACTGCTCTGCCGCTCTCACCTTCTGCTGTGTTTTTATTTCACTCACCATCAATGAACTTCCTGAAGAGGTTTAATTAAACTTATGGAATGCTTTAAATGTGAAACAACAACTAACAGGAAGTGCTGAGTTCATTCACAGTTGCAGAGTAAAAAATAAGAATCAGTGAATGAAACCATTACTTTTGTTAGAGAGCAGTGGAAACAGTTTGCATTGCAGATGGGTATATCAGTGTTGGGGAATGTTGTGGCAATGTGGATTATGATGCTGGATTTACTGCAATTGTTTCTTGCACTAGTCTCCAAGAAACACAAGTTACTGAAATGCCTTTAATATGAAAACAAATGTGCAGCATGTCTTACATTTTTCAATAACAGCTATACTTATTTGTATAATATATCTCTGTCCTGTTGAAAGAATATGCTGAAATTGTCAGAAATAACTCTTTTTAGTGCCAGCCAAACCTTCACTGTGGTTCCTACAAGTGAAAGAGAAACTCACAGAATAGTGTGTGTGACATAGAATTTCTCTAGATCTGTGTTTATATATTATACATGATGAGATATGTCATGTCCAATCCCAGGGAGAAAGAGCTATGAACACTGTTTTTACACTGAGGAGCATCATATTCCTATAATTATATTACACTATGGCAAAGACAAAAACAACTTGTGAGCAGTAAAGAGGATGTAAAATACACACTGATACAAACTCTACACTGACACACAAGTACAGGTGCTTAGTGCCTAACATGCAGCCACTCAAGTCTACACAATGAAATAATTTGCCTCTCTCTAAACGCTTAGATGCATACCTTTGGGTTTCCCAGCTGGATGGCTCTTGCAGGCGTTCAGCATAGCCTGTTTCTTCTGGACTTCTGTGAGTGAGAAACCTGAGAACAGAAAAAGGAATAGTTTCACTATGAAGCTTTTTCAGCAAATGACATCTGTCAGACTGTAACATATAAAAATATAATACACAATTCTTGTGCTCTGTTTTTCTCATTTTCTCATATTTCTGACTGTAGTTCAGACTTACACAGAAAGTTTTACTGTAATCTTAAAGACTGTAGCATGACGTGATTTTACTAAATCCAGTAAATTACATAATCCACCTCTGTTTACCACCTATTTGCACATCTTTTTCTGAATGCATAGGCAATAAAGAGAGAACTATATTTAACAATCATTCACTATAAAATAAGATACAAAAGTGGACTACAGTTTGTTAGTAAAGCACTTCTGTCTAGGCCACACAGTCACATTCTCAAAAACAGGAGTAAAATATGCAGTAAATCCTGTCCTTAACATACACAAGCAGAAAAGGACTCTTTCACTGACATGCATTGTAACATCACCACAGTACTTAAACTTTTGCTTTTCAGTAAAATCCAACAGCTTGTCTGATTTCTCCTTAAAAACCACAATGAGAAAAACAATGGAAGACAAGAGAAGAAGAAAACTAATTTGTCATATTTCATTATGTCACATTGATAAAATAAACCAAAAAACAGACATTATAGACAGAAGAATGCAGGACAGAAGTCTGGCTGTGTGCAGTGGAGAGAGATGAGGTGAAATCACAGACGTTCTTTTTTCTATGCTTTGGATCAAATTCATCGAGATCCACTTATTGCTGGCAGACCCGTGTTTCCCGACACACCGCCAAGAGAGGGTATTAAAGAATTAATGCAGTTGTAGTGGAGGGGGAAAGAAAGGAGGACAGACCACAAGATCGCTAATGGAAACAGCTCTGTGGTTTGCAGAGAAGGAAACTAGGCTGAGAGGTTACAATGTCAACCTAACAGATAATCACACTGAAATGGCACACTTTTTAAGCATGAACATGAACTGTGCACGTCTCTGACCTGTCTCCAGGTCATGCTGGACCTGGACCCTCTCATCACTGAAGGCTCTTAGCCAGCGCTGTTTCTGTTCTGGCTTTTTGGCACACAGGAGGTGGACCTCGTCACCAGCCGGTGATCGCAGCTTCAGGGCGTTCTTCACACTGATGTTGAAGTCCTTCTCCTTGCCATCCTCCACGTCTATCACCTCCATGTGGTCCATGTCCATGCGACCCTTGTAGTACAGCATGTCCCGTCGCAGCAGGTCCTGCAACGATAAGACAAATTCACATTCATACTATATTCCATATTTGAAGAGAATTTACATTGATTAGAAATGTTTATTGTTCCCAAAGTCATTTTTACATTACTTACTGTTCATTAACTGTGTATTAAGAGACATGGTGAACGTAGGTACTTAAATTCATATTCTAATTTGAATTTAATTTGACTTCTGATTGAAACACTTTGACCACCTACTGGTGCTGCAACCATTAACAGTTACATCAATCAGTACACTGGCAGAAAGAAAACTGATTTTCTGTATTCGAGTATTCATTTCTAACTTTGAGAATGCACAGACATCTCAGACATCATTGTCTAATACAAAAACAGCACAGAGAAATAGGCATGTCTTCAGGTAGTATATTTATGCACCTTACTGGATTACCTAAGCTCATTTCATTGTGGCTGCTGGTCATAAGTCAAAGACAGACTGAGTACTAAGTCATAGAGATAAGGAAGGATGATGTTAAACTGAAGAATGCTCCAGGTAAGATAGCAAAGCTCTGGAATCAGAGACCAGCACTGACTAATGTGCAACCTGAGCAGTTTGAAAATTGACATGTTCCTCCTATGATGCTTTACAGATTCATAGTCTGACTTCAACAATCAGGACATTTGATCATTTTGGGTTTTTTTTATCTTAACCTATGTTTCTGCATCATTCTAGCTCAAGAAAGGAATGTCTACTCATGACACCAAAACAGCTGCTTAAATGGAAAATGATGCAAAAGTCAAACAAATGGATGGCAGCCGGTGTTCAAAATTTCAATTAATCTTGTTACCCCTCGGAGCATCAGCGCACAAGCTGAGAAATCCTGCTCTGAACCAGGCTGGTACGGGTATGTACAGTTAAGTCTTCATCCGCAGTAAGTAGAGAAAAAGTTCACTTTTAAAGATGATTCCTCTCAGATGTTGTTATCAGCATATAAGGGTGTAAAACACAGTACAAAACGCTGACGCACCTTTTTGCAGTACACCATCTGATGATCAAAGAGGAAAAACATTCTCTGTTGACTCTTGGCCTGAGGCTGAGACAGCTTGGTCAACTCTCCCGAGAAGATGAGATCAGAGCTTCTGCTGAGGACGTCTTCACCCTGCATGGATCGACATACACGCACACACACAAACACAAACACGTGTACACACACACACACACACACACACACACACACAAGCACACACACAAAACTGTTACTTGCTATCCAGCCCTGCTGCAGTTGCACTGAACAGCATGAAGTGAGGAACAAAGCTGTTTCTTGCCACACCTCCCAGTCCTCTATGGAGCTCTGCCATTGGGCAATCTTGTCAATGTTCTCAAGGCGCCGTTTCCTCTCGTTAATCAGCCTGGCCACATTCTTCATGGCATTTAAGGCAGCCTCCACATCTTTATAGTCCCTAAAGATCAGAGACTGATATGCAGTTGGTGTGTAAAGCTGAAGCTGAAAGAGTAAGTCTGGTGATTATTATCATACAAAACGGTTTCTGGATCAGACAATCTTCCCAACCAGAGTAAGCAGCTGCTATTATGAAGACATGTGATTATTACCCGTTACCCCCCAAAAATCTGCAGTGATCCACAATGTTTATATTTTAAATACTCATAACCTTTCATTAAAACCATATTTAGTAGTATAGGCAATACTGGCACATTCCAGAGAGGTTGACAATATACACATGATCAGTGATTCTTTGATTTTGTCTTTGGTTTATTATTTTTCTTTAGAAATGTTTTAAAAAACCAAGCTTATTAAAATGTTCATAAAGTTTGTTAATATCTTATTTAGTTTTTAAGTCATTCAAAGTCAGTTTCATTCAAATAGAGCTTTAACATGGATATCAAGATGAATGAATTCATGCTAAACGAAATTATCTTAAAATTGGCAAATGGCCATATGGGCTATATAAGGGACAGAAATTCTCTGAAGCTTTTAATGTCTTTCTTATTTAAGAAGCCTCTGTCCTACTACCACTTTAACATAAAGTTACGTGCTTATGTTTATTTATGTTCTCTATTGCTCTGCATGCAGATTGTTACTAACCCTAAAAACCTAATCTCTGAAAATTGTTTTATTATTATTTGCCTTTTATATTCATAATTGTCAAAAAATTACACACACAGAGCTTAATTAATAGTATATATTAACAAATATTGACTGATAATGTGTAATATTACTTTTTTAATTATGTAATATTACTTTTTTCATTTCTGTAAAAATATTGCAATGACTCATATCAAAGTGCTGAAATGAAATGTTTTTGATAAATCAGATGTCGTTTCGTTCCCATTCCCATTCTTCCTCTTCATATTCTTCTCTGTGTTAACCAGCAAAATTGTTTCTGGATCAATTAATTCATCTGCATCTTTGCAGCTTTAAAAACTTGTGATCAAAGATCAGAGGAATACATTTAAAAATATCAATGCATTTTATTCTATAAACCAGTCTTTTTATATTTACAAAAATAGAATTTTTTTCAGAAATTTATAACTCAATATATTGAGTTTCACTAAGCATATGGATTTAAGTACATTGTGCTTAACTTCTAGGAGGCACCACTAAAGGTGGCAAAAGTATAAGGTGTCTCATGATCAGACACATGAATTTGTATGAATTCCTTTTCCTCTGTCTAGGGCCGTGACCAGTTGATGTAAGTTTGGTAATGATTTATTTAGGAGGGCGTGGCTTATGACATCAAAGTTAAAATTAACATTTCATATTCCAGATAATGAAAAATAAAATAAAATCACCCGTACAAGAAATTTGATTAAAGTTTGTCTCTGTGCGACCTATATCTACACCAGTCTTTATTCAAATGTTACCAAAATTAACATGCTTCACTCACAAGATATCAAGTATTCAAATGATGCTCAGATCAGTCAAAGAGTTACTCCACAGTGACAGTCGACATCTCGCTGTGATTTGGATTGTTTCATTCACAATTCAGCATTGCAGCTCTATTTTATCTATAACCTGATTTGAATATTTTAACAGGGTCTGAAAAATTGTTGATATCTTTGAAACAAGAAGAACCGATAAAAATACTAAGTCAAATCTCTCTGGCTTTTTTCAAGAGAGTTTTTCTTCGTTTCTCAAAGCTATTCAATGGACAGTGAGAATATTTCTTTTTACTTTTTACAAAGTATAAAACTCAAAGTGATGAACATCGATTGTATCTGTATGTGCTGACCAATAACAGCTGGCCTACCTCTGGAGGAAGGAATAAAGTAGCCTGAGCATCATCTGCACATACTGTACCAGTGGATCCTGAAATCCATTCCCGTGTGAACACACTAAGAGGTTGCAGTCACCTGTGCTGTGGGTTGGTGTATTTCAGCAGCTCAGCTAGCTGCAGCGGGTACTTGCAGATCTTCTGAACTGGGGTGAGCAGGAAGCCGTCCAAGGAAATGTCAATCATCTTCTGGAGCAGTCGGCAGGCCTCGAAGAAAAACACGTACTTGTTGACCTTCATGAGCTTGGAGAGCTGGATGCAGGCATTGGGGTGGTTGTTGCAATACTCTGAATAGATCTGGAAATCTGTTTGCTAAACATAAAGGAGAGCAAGAAAAAGGATCAAAAGCAAGAAAAACAGAGTAGGTGGTTTAACACAGGTTAAAAAGGTTCAAATTGTTTGAACTGTTAGAAAATGAAAGACACTTAATAAAAAGACAATGTGAAGTGATGGGTTTGGGAACCACAGGATTTCATCTCTGCTTTTTGCAGATGATGTTGTCCTGTTGGCTTCATCAAACTAGGACCTTCAGCATGTGCTGGGGCAGTTTGTGTGAAGCAGCTGGGATGAGAATCAGCACCTCCAAATCCAAGACCATGGTTCTTGACTGGAAAAGGGTGGCGTGTCCTCTCTGGGTAGGGGGAGGGGTCCTGCCTCAAGTGGAGGAGTTCAAGTATCTCGGGGTCTTGTTCATGAGTGAGGGAAAGATGGAGTGTGAGATTGACAGGCGGACTGTTGCACAGTCCACAGTTATGTGGTCGGTGTACCTGACCATCATGGTGAGGAGAGTGCTGAGTCGAAAGGCGAAGCTCTCGATTTACTGGTTCATCTACACTCCTACCCTCATCTATGGTCATGAACTTTGGGTAAGGACAAGATCGCTTATACAAGCAGTGGAAATTAGTTTCTTCCGCAGGGTGCCTGGGAGCTCGGGCATCTATATCGGATGCCCCCTGGACGCCTCCCTAGGGAGGTGTTCCAGGCATGTCCCGCTGGGAGGAGACCCCGGGGAAGACCCAGGACACGCTGGAGAGATTATGTCTCTTGGCTGGCCTGGGAACGCTCGGGATCCTCCTGGAAGAGCTGGAGGAAGTGTCTGTGGTGAGGGAAGTTTGGGTATTGCTGCTCAGACTGCTGCCTCCGTGACCCGGCCCCAGACAAAGCAGATGAAGATGGATGGAGGGATGTGAAGTGGTACAAATACTTCTGACACAAAATGTTTTAAACTAATGTTTAGATGCAATTTTACCACCCTTCTGATAGCATAGCTTTGAAATACTGTAAAAAACAAAAGAAAGCTATAAAAATAAGCTTTCTAAAGTGTTGGCACGTTGCCTTGAGAAGGTAATACTAACAATTATATCCCCCGATCAGACAGGATTTATAAAAGGTCGCTATTCTTTTTTTAATATTAGACGCCTGTGTAACATTTTATATTGCCATCTCCATCCATCAACATAAATGGAGAGATAATAATTTCATGTGACCCTGAGAAAGCATTCGATCAGGTGGAGTGGGATTATCTTTTTTAAATCTCTAGTCCTTTAAATTCATATCCTGGGTTAGAATTCTATACACTCTCCCCATGGCAATTAGAATTAGAATCGATGGGATACTCTACTCTTGTCTCTAGGAGAAAGGATGATTAACTCTATCAAGATGTGTGTGCTTCCTAAATTTCTTTATATGTTCCAATGTCTTCCCATCTTCTTGACAAAATCCTTTTTTTACAACTTGGGTAGCAAGATATTTAGTTTTATATGGAATAAAAAATAACCACGCATACGGAAAGAATCTCTACAGATCCCTCAAACAATGGGTGGCTTGTCTCGTCCAAATTTTCTATACTATTATTGGGCAGCAAATATTAGGCCATTGTTATACTGGATGAATAAATCTGGTACTAAAACTAGCTGGGAAGTGCCAGAAGAGGGCTCAATTAAACAAACAGCTTTACTGTGCTCTAGCTTACCATTTAAATAGTCCATATCTTCCTAAATGCAGAACCCTGTCATAATCCATACAGTTAGAATGTGGAACCAGTTTAAAAGAACCTTTACTCTTACTGAGGTGTGGGTTGCTCCTCCAATAACAAAAAAATCATCTGTTTCTGCACTTAGGCATGGACAAAGCATTTAACAACTGGCTAAAGTCTGGGTTATGGTCCCTGAATGATCTGTACATAGATGACAGATTTGCTTCTTTTGAAGAATTGTCTCAAAAGTTTAGATTAGTTAGATCTTAGTTTTTTTTTTTGCAAATTCTATGTTTTGTCTCATCCAATTTGGAATGTTTTCCTCTGTGTCCTACTTCTCAGCTGGACTCGATATTTAAAAGTAAAATAGACTCAAAACAGCTCAAGGGTAAAATGTAAGCCTATGCAGTGTTTAATGAATACAAAATGACCAGTCTAGAGGAGCTTAGGTGGAGATAGGAGGGAGACTTAGGAGAACCAAAGCAGGGGCAACTAGGGTCCAGATTCTAAAGAATATCTCCTCATTGTCAGTGTGCCTCACACACTCTGTTATACAATTTAAAGTGGCACATTGTCTTCACTGGTCTAAGGATAAACTGTCAAGGATTAAAAAGGACCTGGACCCCACATGTGATAGATGCAACACAGCCACAGCCTCACTAATACACATGTTCTGGCTGTGTCCAAAGTTACTTGGATTCTGGAGCTCAATCTTTGAGACTTACTCCAAAATAACAGGACAAACTATCCACCCAACTCCTCTGATTTCGCTGTTTGGTGTAATTCCTTCACAATACCTCCTGAATAAACTCCATTCAAACATGATTGCATACTCTTCTCTGCTGGCCAGAAGACTGATCCTCACCAAGACTCTCAGCCCCCAATGTTTGGCCAGTGGATCAGAAGCGTGATGAGCCACATTCAATTAGAAAAGATAAAGTTTACCATCAGAGGATGTGTTGAAAAATCCCACGCTTCCTGGCAACCATTTTTGGACTTTGTTGAGAATATGCCAGCTGCTGATATTGATTCCTGATTGTGTTATGTTGATGCTTATCATCCAATGACCCACTGATCTAAAAGTGCATAGTGTAAAAAGTACTATTTTCTTTCCTTTACGGTCAAGATTTATGTGAGATCTGGTACCAACGGCTGGGATTGGATGGGGGCAGTGTCATGTGTTTGTTTGCTTGATTGTATGTTTAATTGTTGAAAATTAAAAAAAAACACACCTGGATAAAAAAATAAGCTTTCTGCAAGTTGTCTCGATTCAAGCTGTCTGGACTGACTTTATGACTCAGCTTACATGTTCAAGGAAGCAGCAGCCAATCTCACTGAGGTGTGGCTGCTCCTTGTTGAACTTCTTCTCCAGGCCTTTCAGGAATTTCCTCTGGAACCGGTAGATCTCTTCAATATTGCCAAAAATGGTACGAAGCTGCTCTTCATTGAACATGTCTGTCCTTTTGCGGCACTGTTTGATGTAACCCTGAGGGAAACATTCAACATAATTAAATACATCACACACAATACATATACAATAACACACATACGGGGCTGGCAAACAGCAGTTCCAGCAGCTCAGTGTCTCACCCTGAACACAGATGTACTATAAACATACAGAGTAACTTCAAGATAACTGTTTTAGGGTTGGGGGAACTCATGCCCACCACACTAGAACTGTTACTTGACAAGGTTTAATATCATCATGGGTCTATTTCTTTAGATTATATGGGGCCACGAACTGGAATAAGATACATTTACACATTACTTCTTGCACAACTAATATGCAAACTGTGTAATATGACCATCCTCTAATAACTAAAAATTAATTTGTAAACATATTCTTTGTAAACTTTGTATGCACTTAACATTGGTTACATTGTTAACATTGAGTAGAACTGGGTTTGAGATAGAGCAGCAGCGAATCAAATAGAGTATTTTCATGGTTACGGTAAAGGAACTGGGTTACTGTAGCTGGTGTAATCAAGAAAATAAACATGTTCCACTCCTGACCTCACAGATGTCTTTCAGGTGCTTGATGTAGTCTCTCTCTGTGCTCATGATCTCATTGATGACATTGGTCCTCATCTGCTCTTTGCAGGGTAGACCAGGTCCCAACAAGCCAAGATCTTTTTGGTCCTCCTCTCCAGCCTGAGCCTCCTCCAGGTGAGCCAGATATTCCTCCATGGGCTCATCCTGGTTTACACGCAACTGAGGAGGAGGTAACTGTTAAAACCCTAGAAAATTTTTTTCCCCAACAATTGGCTTGTACTTCAGTTTCAGTTTTGTTATAGCGTGTGATTTACAATTATGTAGCTGATGTGTTAGCTTTTTTTCAATTAAATTAGGTTTTTTAAATATATTATTTATACATTTGTGACCATTTTGATTCTAATTTCTCTCCGTATCCCGCAGCCTAGACATAGTTTGACTCACCCGTACAAAGCTGGCAGGGAACCAGCCCTCGCTGTCCATGATGCGGCCCCACCACCACTCCTTGTTAGTAGCATCCACTACTTCGATGACATCACCAGCCTTGAAGCCCAGCTCCTGGTCGTCCATGGTGACATGATCCCAGAGGGCCTCTGCATACACCACGCTGCCATCACTGATCAGCTGCAGACAAGGCACCACAGAAGGGACACAGGTCAGGTTTTCATCTGCAAAGCCTGACAGGTAAACTAAACAAATGCAAACTAAAATATCAATCTGACGATGACGACGAAAAGTCAGAGGATCAACAAAGTTATTACAATTCACTCTAAGGGGAAAACCACTGTTTAAAACAAATTTCAGCACAGTCCATCATATAGTTGTTGAGACATTTCACTCGAAGCCACACATGTGAATCTCATGGTGGCATTGGATGAAATGTCAGAAGAATCACCTGTAGGCCACACTGAGTTCACTCACAGGTCACTTTTATCATCATCAGTTCTACTCTAGTCTGTTAAAACACACACTTTAAGATGATATGGTAACTTACAGTTACAGTGCAGGGAGCATGATCACTGATGTGAGGTGGTGTTTGTATCCTCCTCATGAATCTATATTTATTCTCTTTGGATCAGGTTTTGGTCTCTACCAACTCCTGAGGAAAATATCTGTCTCTTCAGTTGTTCAAATACTCCCCAGTTCACATGTTTGTCTTTAAATGTATCTGCCTGCAATTAAATGCTGAGCAGGTACATTAGGTAGACAACACTATGAGAGCAGTGAGAGTGAACCAAAGCAGTGAAGTAGTGGACAGATAACTGAACAATGACTTTCATTTCACTATAAAGCTCACTAGTAAGCTGAGCCGAGCAGATTCAGGTGAACATGCTCTGTGCGTTCAGTGTGAAAGCCACTCCTGTCATGCTATAACATTTTTCACGTCGCCATTATAAAAATACCTGCAGGATATGATGCCACTCTAAATCCTTTCATTTTTGAGTATGGTTTGGAACATCGACATTGTTGTCTCACCATAATAGATGACTACTTCAGGAGGACTCCATTAACACTTGGAAAACACACCAAATGTAAAAAGGCAGTGTTACCATGTCATATTGTGTCACAGCACTTTTTTCACCCTAGTACAAAGTATTAGAGTAACTTATACATATTAGCCTACTGACTGCCAGATAATGCCCTTTGAACACTGGAATAGAGGGCCTACTGGATGGACTGAAAGAGTATCAAATACTGGTTTGTTTCAGTTTTGATACAGGGTTGGGGTTTTTATACA
>JBAJHX010000046.1:496441-515569 GCA_037176925.1 Amniataba percoides | reverse complement strand
ACACACACACACACACACACACACACACACACACACACACACACACACACACACACACACACACACACACACAGATATATATATATATGTAGAGAGAGAGAGAGAGAGAGAGAGAGAGAGATGTCAGCACACACAGCTCATTCTGTAACACCACAACATGCTGCTATATATGGCATTATCATTCAGCTTTAATATATACTAAGAGCAGGGCAGTGCTGAGTAGACAGAGATTGCTGCTGAAGTCTGAGTGCAGAATGAAAAATCAATGAGGGGCAATGGAAGTAGAGTAAGATGGAATAGAGAAGAGTAAGTGTGAGAAACAGAGGAAGATGATGCAGAAAGAGTGAGACCAGAAAGAGATAGAGCCAGTGTTATTAATGACGACACTGCAGTGGTTATATTTCACACTGCCTCGTACACATCGCCAGTTTGACTGCGTCAACATGGCCCCAGGCTCCACAGAGGCCATCCATTATGCTGCTCGGGCTCTCATTCCTGCAGAGGCAGCACAGATCCTGCTGGACTACATCAGCCCACCATTCCTACCCTCTACAGGCTCATCTCTTTCAGGAATAGACGAGAACGTCTGGATGTTTTTCACTCTATAGTACCTCAGCAGCATCGTTAAAGACATAGCTGTTATTTTTCTCTCTGTGATATGGCTCTTAGCTCCACTGATCCATCATGGCAATGAGAAAAATGGACGATGTGGCTGTTGCTAAGCAACACTCCCACACCATCTTGCCTCTCTGCTGCCTTTCTTTCCAGTTTCCTCATTCACAACATGACACCATATTATCATCTGATTAAATTTTATGAGGGTAAGCAGCTACATACAGCTTGTTGTACAGGTAGAGCATCATGACAGTGTTGACACCAGACACTGGTCAGTCAGTCAGACAGTCACTATAGCAACAAAAAATGGCTAACACACTTGTCTGGCCCTACGGGGCTTATGGATCAGAAATAAGCATTTTCAGGCATCCACACATATAAGGCCTCAATTGCACCTGTAAAAATATGGCTCATTTAAAGGAAAAATTCATCTTTTCAAATAGTCCTCAGACATTTGTACAACCTATGATGAGGGCTCACAAGAGGCTTCATTTTAAGCAGTTGGGTTATTTGTTTATGTTAAGGAGAGCCACAACATGGAGCACACTGGTGTTTCCTCCTTACCAAAAGGAAAAAGTAAAGTGTGTACATTTTCAGCTATCTTTAAAGCTACAGTAAGGGTTTTATTAACACTATGAAACCCCTTCACAAAGCCACAAAAACGTGAGGTATAGTTTCATCATATTCTGATGGCTAACATGATTCACACCTTTTACCTACCAGCCTGGGTGTTTGTCTAGAATTCATTACCACTCTCTCCCCTTTCAGATTTTCTTTCCTAAAATTGAATTTTGTGTGCCATATTTAAATATTGTTGGATTGCATTCGACTGCAGAAGGTGTTAACGTAAAATATCTCTTTCTTTACCAAAAAGACAGGCTGACCTGAAGCACTGGCTCTTTAAGAGAGCTGGACAACTAACATTTGTTTTATAGATTTTAATTCTACTGTTTTACTGTTTTCCTTTTCACCTGCAAGCAGAAAGGTGCTTTTTTTCAAGGAATACATTCTGCAGTGACAGCAGTATTTGGAGCAGCCTGTCAGGTATGAGACAGACGACAGAGAAGGACGAGCAGCTCAGCTTCATCGTAAAAGTTTTCCTACAAAGTGTTAAAGCAGCTTGGCCTTAACCTACATTTCAAATACTGTAGAATCTCAAATAAAAGCTGGTATAAACTAGTGCAGAAGATCAGGAAACAGGGAGGTTTCTAGCTCAAACATATTAAATTTAAAAGGAGGGAGGGAGTAAAGGCCATAAAAGTTACAGCTGAAGTAAACAAAGATCTACTGCTGGTGAATTTGGAACAGACATGGTTCACTAATACATGAGAAGACTAGTGTCCATTCAGCTGAAGTCAAGTATTTCACTTGTTTCTAAACTAAAGTTATTGTGACAGTAAACCGTCCTGAAATTAGCTCTAGTCTCTCACTTCAAATACTGCATGACATGTCACCTGTTTACCTGGATAAACAGCTATACTTCAGAATAACTTAACAAATTAACAACAGCAGCTAATGTTACAGTTTAAGTGGATTCCACTTATTTACCTCAGTGTACAAAAAGACAGAAATAGTTAGCTGACACAGGACTGATTCCATCACTAACAGGTTGATATTTCTCATCATATTAAATTATACTGTATACATTAAATGAATCTTTTATAATATGTTCAACACCAAATCAATGATGACATGGGACCTTAGATCAGCACACAAATCAATCCTGTCTATGCAGTTCTGTTGAAACTGCCAATTGTATGTCTGGAACACAATCAACCATGGTTATCTAAGAGCTGAGGAACTCTAACAGGGTCGCCGCAGAGTGTGTTACATCACCTGATAGCCCTCAGTTATACTACGTTAAATAGATTCGTCCAACGCTGAAAAAAAAATATGTCAAAGAATAACCCAGCGTGTCCTGTAGATCATCTACAAAAACACAGGACATTGTACTTTAAATGGAAAAGTTGGAAATGTTTTGCAACAAACATGAACAAATCTTTTATTTGTCTGTCAACACATGTTGCGTGCAGAACCTGCCAAATAATGAATGTAGGTAATAATATGACGTGCGTGTGCATCCAAAGCCTCACAGCTTATTCATCTGTGCCATAGAGCTCTTTTCTATGAATATATGAATACTATGAATATCTCATATTTACTCTGGATTAAGTACCATTTGCTGAAAAATAACAGTGTCAATAACAACTGTTTTAGGCTTGGGACTTCAAAAGAAAGAAAGAAAGAAACAAAACCCTATATTTGTGATATTTTTAAAGCTTGGTGTCTTCAGTAGGAAATGAGTGCCACATTCAGGTTAGTTGAGTAATGAGAAAGTAATGAGACGAACTAACACATTGTTGGTTTGGGTCTTTTTATGGAATTTGCTGTCAATCACTAAAACATAGAATAACATAAGCCTTGTCACTCAAGCACCACCATCTGAATCCCTTCACCTCCCCCCACCTGCACTGGGGTGAAGGCAGAAATGACAGAGACAGACATCTCAACCAGATCAGACCTAAATGATCTGCATTGACAGACATTACCAGGAGTATGAGAGAAAAAAGAATCGACAATTATCATGCTCATATACTACAGATTCCTCTTTTTACATGTTTTATCCATTCTCAAGCTACATGATGTTCCCTCTCCTTCTTGTTGTACCTGTGTTCTGCTGCTGTCATCTTGGACACCCATGAATCCCAGCAGCCCCTCTCATCAACAGGGCAGTTCTCCTCTGCTCCTTGGTCCCTCTGTGTTTCAGTTTATCTGGTCTTTTCCTCCATCTAGAAGCATGTGTTAGTGTGTATGTGTTTGTCTGTGTTTGTGTGAGGGAGTGGTAGTCTGTGTGGCTGCTCTACTGGAAGGCTAGCAGGAACATGAGAACCACGTTGATGATGATGAGCAGCATCATGATGATGAACACCACCACCTTCTGGGTCTCTGGGGGGAGGTTACAGCGCAGCATGGCACTGAAGAATCCCATCCTCTGCCTGCTCCACCTCCCCGAGCCGCTGCCACGAGCCATCAGTCCCCTGGCCTCCTCCTCTTCCTCCTCCTCAGCACCGCTGCCCCTCCCCCGTCGCCTTTCCCTCAGCGCCAAGCCTCCACACCACACCACGTCACCTCGTCGTGCTCCTCGGCAATCTCCGTCGCTATCCTCTAGTGTTGTTCTCCTCCTCCGCTCGGCTCCAGCGGTCGCCTCCTCTGCTTCTCCTGCCACTTTGCCGATGCCTCGCGTTGCCCCGGCCTACCAGTGGCGGCTGGGTGCCTATCTGTGTCACCGTGTGTGTGAATCTGCACACTGTGAAGTAATTTGTGTGTTACGTACTGAGCATTCCTCCGTCCTTCTTTACTCCGTTTCTCCTCTTTGAGGAACAGGTACCTCCCCTCTCTTTCTTCAGTTTAAGATTTCTTTTCCTTTTGCTTCTTCTGTCACAGTCAGACTGTCAGGATAAAAGACGGAGGATGGGATGCTGCATCTCTTCAGGCTCATGCTCATGCCTCCTCGTCTTTTTCTTTCTCTTCTTTTTATCTCTCCGTCCCCTTTTTTCCGGCTTGTTCTTCTCCCTCTCTAGCCTACATACGTTCAGCCATTTCTACCTCTCAAACCAACCTGCCATTTGCTTTCCCTCAGGCTTGTTTTTGTCCTCTTCTCTGCCTTTTAGTCTGCCCACCTTTTCTCTCCATTAAGAGCTCCAGCTAAAATGGTGCTCGGTGCTCTGCCTCGAGCTGTGCTGCCTCAGCCATCCATCTAACTACCAGAATCACAGTCTTCTCTTTTTTCCCTTCCTTCCTTTCCTTTTTTTTGTGACCCCACCCTCGGATAGCTAACAGCCAATCAGGATGCAGAGTGTGTCATTGTATCCTGGATACCAGAGTAGCTGAGGCAGGGCCATAGCAACCCCTGGGAGGATGGGTGGGGTGGGGATGGGGTGTTGGGATGAGAGGAACGGAGGGAGGAGTATGGTGTAGGCCATGCAGAATAATGGACAGACCTCTGGGGAAATTGTGTGTGTGTGTGTGTGTGTGTGTGTGTGTGTGTGTGTGTGTGCAGAGGTTTGCGGTTGAGTGCTATTTGCTGCATTCACACATATTTACATTCATCTATCAAATAAGAAATGAATATAAGTCTATCTCCAATATGTATAAAACCTCCTTAAATCACAGTCATTTTCATGACAGAGGTCAGTGTTAGCGTATATTTCCAGCACAAGAGGAAATGGACCATCTGTTGGTGAGTAATTTCACTCGAAGGTTAATACACATTTGGTGACCTAGTGAGTATTCAAGGTATACACTATTATGTGACTAACAAAAATGTGACCAGAGGAGGCGCTGTTGCATAGATGTCTGCACAAGTGACAGCTGGTTATCAACCTTAATCCATCTTTAAAGCAGGTGAAACATAGGCCAGGTACTTCACAATATTTAGATGCTGCACATTTCTGTTTAATTTTCAAGCCCAGTAATACAGAAATGTGAGAAGAACACAGACTTATTACAGGGTACAGCGTACAGGCTAGCACATGCCAGGCAGAGGAACAAGGCCAAGAGACAAAACCTGTTTATTTCTTTATGAAATATGTATGCACTAAAGTAGAAATAGGCTATTTATTTAAAAATGACTTTTAGTCACATTTACCAAAACTATCATTACCTCCTGACAGCCGTACATCAGACAGATAATCTGTCTCTGTCTGCTGCTTGTAGGGCCATTTGACAAGAATCTACTATGCTTGAACCAAAAGAATCAGAACAGAGTATCTGACAAAGCTTCAATCACAGGTTTTGCTCCACTGAGGACGTGAAACCACATGTACAACCAAACAACCAAGCAATAGGAAAATATCAGTTTAAAAGAAAGAGAGGAAAACAGAAGCAGAACAATGAAGAAAGGTGAGTTAAAAAGGAAAGAATTAGACTGAGTGACGCTGTGGGGGTGGGGCTTTGGAGGGGAGCTGGTGTACACCATAAAGAGAAGAGAAGGGACAGAGAATGTATACGACTCTAATTTTCAAAATAAGAGCCCTTTCAGTATGTAAGGCCAAAGGAAATATATCAGTTTATTCAATAACATGTTTTATATTGTAAAGAAAATAAATTAAATTAAGAGGGAGGGGAAAAGGTGTTAGACAGAGGTGTGGTCCAGTGGTGAGTTGAGTAAATTAAAGGATGTTATAAAGGGCTGCCATTTCCCAAACAAATTCTCAGCGTTACCTATCAGTTCATATCTTAACTTTTCCAGTTTTCGTAAGAACGTGACATCCTGAAGCCATTTAGAGATGGAGAGGGCTCGATTAGATTTTCACTGGAATGGAGAACAGTATTGTGCTAACAAAGGTGTCAAAGCTGAAGTGTTTAACTGTGAATTGTAAAAGTGAACAGATTGTAATAAATGATAAGACATAATCTCAAAACAGTCCTGAGAGTCAGAACATGAATACAACAAGTGACTCAAGTTCCATGGGGATGTAGGGCACCTGTCACACCTGTCCACTTCTCCTGGACATAGACAACAGGGCTTTAGAGAAATAAATGCTGTGCAGACACAGAAAGAACTTCTGTGGGTCCTCATTTCCACTCTTCCTCTATAAATTTTATGCCAAGCTCTGTCTCACACAGTGTCCTTGTTTTGGTCATAGAACACACATCGAGTCAGAGGAGCTGGCTGTAGACCTCGGAGATCAGTGACCTTTGTTTAGGGTTCAACTCAAAAAGATCTGCCCAAGGTTGTTTAGGGGACACAGACGGGTAGGTCAAAAACAGAGACGCTGCACAATGTTGGACCTGAAAGTGGCAGAGAAGGTCCAACGTCAGCAGAAAATCTGCACAACTGAGAAAAGCAAAGTCTTTTTAAAAAATTTAAAAAACATTTTATTGTATTTTGTTTTGCCATTGCAAATAAATTGCATCTGGATGTCTTTATTAGACGTGTCCAGGATGTGACAGGACTTTGAAAGGGTGCTTGAATTGATACCAGATCCGATGGGTGGACCTAATTACTATCTTTAAAGCTAGAGGGGTTGAACTGTAGAGAGATTGTTAATAAAGCTTCAGAAGTGGATTACAATGTGCCTCTATTCAACCAAATTAGCTGGCAAATGACCTCCATTAAATGTGCATTTCAGTAATATTGATTTATGAATCCTATGCGCTATCTGTTCAATAAAAAGGCAGATATAGCCTCATCAATAGTTTTGAAGAATTTCTGAATTTGTAGTGCAAGCTATTGGTTTGGATAGCAAATGCTTTTGAGCTGATTGTTCTTGTAACACAAGAATTCGACCATTTTTTCTAAAACTGATTAATATTAAGAGGAATACTGTGTCAGAGGAAAATAGCTGGATTAGGTATTAGTGGTATGCATGCTGGCCTGTGGGGAGGCCTAGAGAAGGTGAATCCAAGATAATTAATTAATAACCAAACCCAAATATCTTGAGTACTGCAAAAAAAGGTCTCCCCCACACTTGATCAAATTCTTTCTCTGCATCCAGCAAAATAACTACTTCTGGAGTTTCTGAAAAAAAGTTCTGAATAGAGGACTCTCTTTCTGTTGCTGTTGTTGAATGTAGCATGGTTGCACACTGTTTTATCCGTGAGGTCCTGGAGATAGTCGTGTCTTGAGTCCTAGTCCGCTTCAATTCCCTCATTTTCTGAAGAATGTCCACACAGTCGGAGTAATAATGGAGTCTGGCTCTAACTAGACAGAGATGCTCTCTGGGTCCGAGCTGTGGTTGGATGTGCTCTGTTAGTCAGTGTTTTATCTCCAGTTTGAGGGCCTCTGTGACGGGTGGAGAGATCTGCATCCTTGGGAATGCCCACAATGTTATCGCAGCATGATCTAGGCTATACGTCTTCATGGCTACCCATGAGGGGGACAGAGAGCACTCCATCTCATTTCACTGTTTTTAGCCCTGCTATATGATAGATTGTCTCCCTGGCTTTAAACATTTGTGTAATGTCATCTGGAATTGAGAGAACTTTGTGTTTTTCAATCCCCACAGCTGTATCCTCTGCTGGTATTGAGGGTATTCTAGTCTATCTACTTGTGGCAAAAAAAAAAAAAAATCTGTAGGACCTCCTTCAGCTTGCATATGACACTGAGCACTATGCCTGTTCTTTTTTTTTCTTGCATTGCCTTCATGCTCTCTGACAGTATAGTGGGTACAGTGTGTACAGCAGCACATAGGAAGAAGAAAATAAACAAAGGCATACATTACCTTCTTGGACTTGGACTATTTTTATAATGGTTGGATGTCACCTTTGTACAGCATGTGTGATGTTTGCTTCTCTTCTTTATAAGTACGTAAGTCTGATTAACAGTGTGTTTTTGAAGGAGACAGAAGACAGAGTGACCAACAAACCAATTATCAGCAAGGAGCCACAAGCAGCCGGCAGCACAAAGTTTCAAATTTCAGCTGCTGTCTGTACGCAAGTCTCAGTAATGTAATTGTGGAGGTTTGCAGGGACTAGCACAAGGACGAGGCAGCGGCCCTTTGAATTCTAACATTACTACTTAAAAGTCAGAGTGAGAGCTATTTCTGGAGCTTTGCTGAGGCTATGCTATGTTTCATTTGCCATTTTCTCCCTAACCCGGACAGCAAATGTGAAAGTAGTGTCATAAAAATAAGTCACACCGGAAGGTTATAATTTGGATACAGACGCTTAACTTCCCCCACAGTTGGGGAGAGGTTTATAAGAATTCAAGGTATTTAGTCACAACAATGAAACGGTTTCTTTGATTCCCTGGAGGGACTCACTTCTTCCTCCTCAATCTCTGCAGAGCCACCCAATTGTTTTTTTTTTTTCTTTTGTTTGTTTTCTTTTTGTGTTGTTTTCTAACTTATGTGCAATAATCATTTTTGTGTCTTGTGGTTTTCTGTAATTTGTCACAGCAACTCTGTGCGACAAGCAGCAGGAGGAAGTCTGGAGAGGCTGAAATCAGCCCCAATAACCAGAAATTTGACAAGAAGACAGCTTCTCTGCCATTATCACGATGAGATAATCATTTGGTGTAAAGACATTAATTAATTTAGCTAACTTAACCATATCAAAGCATTCACGATTATAAAGCCACTATTATGTGAGAATCAGCAAGGTCATAAAATTAAAAGACATACAAAAACAACTCACAAATACTTCAGGATACTTAAACCTTCTTCTTCTGGGCCAAACACAGTGTGTGGTGAAATACATCACTGGGCAGTAAAGGTAACATCTCCACATTGCCTACCTCATTGATGGCTAGCTGCTCTCCTCCTCCTCCTCCTGGGGTTCCAAATCGATGTCCAGAACTGCGAAACTCTTCATACAGCAGATCCTCTTCGCTGCCCAGCTCATCCCCAATCCCAGCCTTCTCTGACGCCCCATCAGGAACAACCATGGCTGTGGAGTGGAATAATTTACTGTTAGAATGAATAAATACATTGTGTAGTGAAATAGTTGGTAGTTGTAGCCCCAAATAGAAAGGTTAGGTTAGGTTAGGTGCTGACTGATTAATATGTAGCTTTAAATTAAGATTATTATCACTCCTATATAACTCAAACAAAAATAATAATACAATCATATATAATAAAATGTGTCATTGCTGTCACTCATGGCCTGGGACATTCAGCTGTTCACCAAAGAACAAAGGAAGAAATACTCTAAGGCTCTGACATCGGATATATATATTTATATAGAAATGATAGATCTGAGCTTGCATCTGTTAAAAACTTTTTCATTTAACATAATGATGTCCTATTAGTAATAGTTCCATAAAATGTGCAGGAATAAAGTATAACAACTCTGTACATCTCTGAATTCACTATTTCTCACAGATGCAACCATATCTGTGGCCAGTATTCCTGTTGCTTATTTTAACAAATGATTATAATCCGACACTACAGGCTTTAAAAATACACCATTATTCCATACAGGTGATTAAAATGAAATATATGGGGTATCAGTAAAATCATCACTATTTACATCTTTAGAACACTTTAATTATTGTCTACACTTCATAAATCAGCAGGCTAGTTTTGTCAGGTGGTTCAGTCACATACACACAGTGCCACCTGAAGTTATTCGGTTTAAACAATTAGTACCTACTGATCTCTGATGATGATGTGGAATTCTCCAATTAGTAAGCACAATGTTATATTTAGGCTCGGTTTGAATTTATGAACAGCTGCCCACTTCTGAACATCCTGCCAGGCATTACTGACATTTACTGTATAGTTTTATAGCATTTGTTTAACTGTTATCTGTTGTTGTTGATAACTGTTGTTATCAGAGGACTCATAGCACCCTAGGGTTCTAGCAGCACCCTGTCAGGGAATAATGTGAAGACTTGTAAGTTGTAACCATGGAGATGGTTCCCATCACTACCTTCTATGGAGACATTATCCAGAGCAGCATGCAACATACACTGTTTTTCAAGGTGTGGGTCTGCTGTTGGTGGACTGTTTCTGATGGTCAGCACGAGTCACTAACGTTTGATATAATGCATGTTATGAATTCTTATAGCTCAAAATATGAAATAATATGGGCACAAAATATCCCCCATCAGCAGCCTCTCACAATTCTAACATGAAGCGTTCACAAAGTAGCCTTTGTTTTTCCTCCCATCAGTAAGACGACTGACGTGTTTGATCTCACACTTTGTGGCTACCTGGGTGATAAGCTAAAAATACATTTGCTGCCACACCTCATCATAGGCGTCACCCTCGGCTGCCTCCCCGACAGCTGTTGCCACGGAGGATGTATCCATGGTGACAAATCACCGTGGAGACAGAGAGAGATGGATATAATGAAAGAGCACATAGTGCACCCTGAGCGATGTGGAAACAAGACTCAGCTATTAAAGAATACACAACAAGATGCAGTCTGGGAAGGGGGGGAGGCTTATATTTCCCCTGCAGGGGCAATAAGCAGTTCTATACTGTCAACATCTGGCACAGCATGTTGAGAGCACTGTAAATACAGAGATCTTCATATAACACGGCACATAATGTAATGTCGTCATCTCTGTCATCAGTGGAGTGAGTGTTACCCTCATGGGGGCAGTGTAGGACACCCTGAATAGTGGTGCGTGCTGTAGAGAGATGGAGTAGCTCCTGGTATTAACTGGCCTTTATTCATGTGCACACAGATCGTGTAGTCTGGTTTACAGCAGCATGGAAGGGATGAGAGGAGGAACACCACACAAATATCCAAAAAGGCACTGCTCTACACTGCTAACTGGGGGCTATTAAACAGCAAGGGTACTGTCAAAGGCTACCCCATCCTATACTGTAACACCCAATTCAGTATCTAGATTTGAGATCAAAATGTATAAGTTAGCAAAATGTTGTTAAAGTTTGAAAACCCAGAGGGTTGAAAATACAAGAAAACACAAGAGAATATGAAAGAATTGGACAGAATAATGTGAACCAGAGCAGGATAAAAATAGCAAAGCGGAGTGAACATCTGATACCCGTACAACAAAGGTAGAGGCAAACAAATAAGGTGCAAGTGTCTTGAAGCAAGCAGACCAGCCTTACCAGGTGATGATAATAATACTATGACAGTGTATAATTACAGTATAATTACATGCTATTGATGTATGAGTATGAGTATATAAGTATATACATGATATCATATAACTCATATGTATAAAAGATACTTGACTTTGCAAGATATACATATATCCACATAAACATAGTATATAAGTATTACATGATATATAATATCAATATAATACAACTCAGGCCAATCACTGAAATTCAGTCCATCCAAAGAAATGAAGTGATTCTTTAAATAATCAACAGTGGCCTGCCATGAAGATGCAGACACATAAAAATACAAAACAAATTAAAAGTGACACCGCCCTTGCAGATAAGCCAGAACAGTAAAATCCACAAAAAAAGTTTTTCAAATGACCAAACGAGCTATGGGGCAGTTGCCATTCTTAGATTACAGCATTACTGAATCCACACATTTCAAATGCCAAAAAGTATATTAATCCTCATTTCAATCTTTCTTCTCCTCTCTCTGTACCCAGATCCTCTCTGTTTCATAAAGCATACATAAAGCTGCATGTTTCCTCTCAAGTAACTAATATTCACCTATCTACTAATTGAGTTACACCACAAAAGTATTTTGCCTAGACACACTTGTAAATGACAAGAATGACATTTTCTGTAGCTTATATTTATCATTCATCTTCTGTTGCATTCTTTACTGATAAAACATAATCTTCACATCTAAGGCATTGCTGAGTGATCTTGTTTAAATATTAGATTTTTTTGTGACTCACTCATGTAAGTTGGGACAATTAAACAATTTAATGACTAGAAAACTGACAAACACACAGTTGGCTGAAACACTGACAAGAAGAGACTTCTCCTCTGCAGTTCTATCATCACATCACTCAGCAGGGAGAGGGAACTAAATTGCATTCTTTGCTGTTTGCTTCTCGCTTCACTGGTCAGCCTGTCCTTCAGAAATGTGTGTGTGTGTGTGTGTGTGTGTGTGTGTGTGTGTGTGTGTGTGTGTGTTATGACTGAGAGGCTGATGTGATCACAGAGCACTGGTTTAAATGGGTTTTTGTGTGAGTTTGTGTCTAACTGTAGGAAGCTGAAGCCAAGGCAAAGCATGTTAGTGTGTCAGTTTTGGACAGTAGCATTTAATCATCCTGAGCCTCTGGATGTGGGTTAGTCATATTAGTGGATCAGATTTATCTTTATAGAGAACATTCAGTATTCACTGGCGTGAGTGTGTGTGTATCTGTGTGTGTATATCTGTGTGTGTGTGTGTGTGTGTGTGTGTGTGTGTGTGTGTGTGTGTGTTTGAGGCTGGCTGAGGAATTGAAGCGGAATGGTTGCATTTTCATTGGGTGTGTGTGTGTGCTGTGGCACGTGTCTACTAGTAGCGCGTGACTGGACAGCCTCGTATGACTGGCTGTCCTCAACCGCTTGGCCTGCTAACGGGGACAAGAGAGGGGGGGTGGGGGGAGGTCAACAAGGCAACACATTACACTAAGGAACTTAAAGTGATAACTTGTTTTCACGTTGTTGTATTTGTACCTAAAAGGATAAGGTCCGTCACAAGCTATATGTTTATTCTTGTTGTCCAAAATAATGTACACAATCATTATCCCGAATCCCTATGAGAAACTATCAAGAGCAGCAAGAATGGCGAAATGTGGGCCAACTATTGAGATGAGGAAAATCACAGAGTAACCAACAGCAGTGACTGGATGCTTGCTAGGTTAGTGCTCTGTAAGCAAGAACTCACTGGTATTAGTCCTCTCACCTCTCTTGAAGATTTCTTATTGTTTCACTCCATTAAAAAATGCTTCCCATTTCTACATCATACACTTTATACTGTCTTTTGCTTTTCATTCAAAACAGACATAAACATGAGCAGTTTTTTTCAGTTTTCACCCAAAGTACAGAGGTTTACTGTACCTGAATACATTTAAAATGATTTGTTTAGGAAATAGTTCAGTAGGAAACTGGGTGAGGTGTTACGTGCGTCCTCCCCTCAGCACAGGGTGACACTACCACTGCCTTTCTCCTCTTTTATAGGAAATGACAGATTGGAGTCAGGCACCTTGCTAAACGTTTCGTCAAGGTGACAGAGTTGCCTGCCGGCCAGTGCTGCGGCTGCCGTTTCCCTACAGCTCAGTGGGCAGGCTACACACATATTATTAGATGAACTTTTCCTCTCTCTCTAGATGGATTTGCTCTTCAAAGAAAAGGGGAGGGGGATTCTTTAACACCTATCTCCAGCCAGTGCATACAAAGTCCAATTAATGCCGCTCTTTAAAGTGTGCTGAAACACAACTGCATGAATGGTAGGGAGAATCAGTTCGGAATTGAAAAATAAGATAGCTGAAATGCAGGAAGTTTTTTTTATTTGTGAAAAATGTGATGAAGTTTAATGTGAAGCAGCTAGAACGCCTTTGCACAGTAAAGAAGAAAAACACTGCTCTACAACCGAATCTGTAAACATGAAACCTTCAGGGTGACCTTGGAGTGTGCAGACAAATTCAAGCTAAAAAACAAATTAAAAAGAAAGCTTCACTATTAAACACTAAACTCATCCAAATGTACCATCCTCACACCTACAGAAAACCCGACAGGAGCAGCAGAGACGTAGAGATTTTTTTGGGTGGTGGAAGGTGACCTACTGTCAAATGTAACTGCACTTATACTCCTTTAAAGTTGCAGTTAATTAGGAAAATTTATCATGCGTTTATCATCACTCTTTGGCCTCTGATCAGGTGGTGTCAAAGGTGAATCTGAATCTGAGTCCTCCAGCAGATTTGTGAGGTTGTACTTCGGTGCAGCTGTGCTACAGTGAGCTAACATGCTCACAATGACAATGCTCACATGTTCACATGTTCGCAGGTAACATTTACCATGGCTGCCATAATGAGTTGCCATACTAGCATTGTCTAATTAGCGCAAGAGACAAAGTTATTGCCGATATCAGGTCTTAATTATTGGATACGTTTAGACCAAAATATCACTAATATAATTCAGTTTGAGTGGGAAACATTTCACTCAAACGCAAGAGTGTCAGTGTTATGGTGGCACTAAAGAAAAAGACAGGCTTCACAGTCACAGTTTTTACAGTCAGTAGGTCACTGAATTTCTGTTAGGGATAATCAATAGACTATGGTGTAAAATGATGATAAAATCATGTTTGTTTTATATGATGTGAAAGTACCAGGTCTGTACTTACCTGTCAGAGAAGACACAATAAATGGGCAAAATCACTTATTTACTAGACTATGGAAACTATATATATGACTTGAAACAGTGAAAACCCTTAAAAACATCTGCCACACATGAACAACTGTAGCTTTGGAGTTTTTGGTGGTGGAGAAACATGACCACTGCATTAGAAAATAATACCAATGACAGCTCTGATAGCACTGGTAGCTTGCATCAGAAGATCCTCCAATAGGATGTTGCAGTGACAGCCAGGTGTTGTGCTACCTTCCCTGTCCCTGCTTTTACCAGCAGCTGCTTGGATCTAAATTTCATGCATGTACCATAATCCTGACACTGTTGTATGGGAGTACACACAACACAGACACAAAAAGCCCCTCAATGTCTGGTGACACCGAGCGGCCCCTGATGGTTCACGTGTGTGAAGAAGCACACTTGCTTCTCCAGTTTCTGCCAGAGTCGTATGTAAATGATTACAGCCGAACAAACTAAGATTTATGACTAAAGATGATGAAAATACAAACCATTACACGACGGGTGGCACCAGTCAACCAAATTCAACTTTAAACTTTAACTTAAGCTAAACATTTTAGGCTTGTTGCTCTTGGCATTTTGTGGTCAGGATGGTACGACGACAGAGGCATAAGTGGTGTCTGAAGAGGTGCTAGCTCATCCATTGCCTTCTCTCTGAGATGTGTGGGTGGTTGACTGATAGGTTATCTCTTGTTGCTGGACACATCAAGCAATTCCTGGATAAGAGAAAGGGGGATCAATGTGGATCATCAACACAGGCACCAGTCTCTCACTCTCACTCTGTATTGATCTGCACAAAAATGATTTTTGGGTGTGGAGCCACAGACACACAGCACTGACTCCACTACGAGGTTGTCTGCTTTCACACTGTGTCCAACCAAAACTGGGATACACACACACACACACACACACACACACACACACACACACACACACACACACACACACACACACACAGAGTGATTTTTGGGTTTGGTCCCTTTGTCAAGTAAGAGGTTAGATTTTTTTTTTATAGCTGCAGCTTTGTAACCATATGGTGCAGTACTGAGGCCAGACTGAGTGTATCGCAGTGGTGCACATTGAAATTCAAGGTAGACTTTGTATAAATTGTGTTTGGAAGAAAACAGCCACACAGCTTCCCATTTCACAGACAGAGATGTACAAAGAGAAAACACACTCTGCGGTGTTGACTGCTATAGGTATAAACAAAGGGCGCTGCCAGAGAGTTTAGACCCCATGAAAGAATTGAATATGGCCTGCGTAAATCAGTAACTCACACATGTGAGTTACATTGTTGTAGCAAACCAAACCTGCAAAACCCATCTGAAACCCAAAAAATAACCAATGCATTCTTCTTGGAGGCTGGAATCTCTATTGCAGTGTGATGTTTAACCCTCATACATAGTCTACTGGCACTGAGCGTTGGTGTACTGACACTGTAATATATACTGCATCTTATAAAACAAACAAACAAATCAGCATAGTAATTTCATTTTTTGGAGTACTTTCTGATGAACACTGAACACCTTTACTAATGCATATTAACAATATAATATTGTGTATGGTATACTATAATATAATATATATATAACTACTATGTGTCATTTGATGCCATTGTCAATCAGACTATTTGTTTCAAAGTAGCCTGCTGCAATGTATTAACAGCAATATGATTATCCAATCAGGAAGTATCTTTCTAAAACAATAAAAGTGTTAGAGTATTTAGATTAGAATAGTAGTATTTATTGGCACAGAAAATTTGAAAATCCCATCAGCCCTCAAAAACATGCATCGGTTCCTGTTGGATATTACATTTATTTTGCCTTGCCTCTTTGTTGTTGTTTTTGCCATTTTCCTGTTTTTAACACTGAGGCTGGGTGATAATCTGAAGACATGAATATAGTCTCATTCCTAAATTAAACAATAAAAATAAGAAATGTAAGTCATGGGGAAATGTTTGTGTCAGCACTTTCTACCCCATTAGAGTTTCATTCTGACTTCTGATGGACTTAATCCAAAAGAATGGATCAAAACTGATGGAACTCTGGCCGCAGTGTCTGGATGGAGACAGCAATCAAACCGTGATGTGCTATCTGCACATCTGTGTCTTTAGAAATGGTTTAAACAGCAATATCAACTGTTTTAGAACCAGGGTTTCAATTACCTAAGCTTGTTTATTTCATGTGGACGCTTAATAACACACTCCACTTTTAAAACAACAAAGTTTCCAGAGGCTTTAAGCTAATGCAAACTCAAGATTCCCAACAGCTGATGCTTCACAATGAAAACATTCAGCCAGTGAACCACAAAGTACCAGCCTTTCCTATTTATCTCCACTCTCCGAGGAGCTGCTGCAGGACTCTGTAAACTACCTGCAGAGGCCTGAATTCCTCACAAGCTCTCCTCGCTTGTTATAAGCTACCTGTTTTCCTTCGCTGGACACCTGCTGACTGTATATGGCTGCAGTGAGAGGGACAGCTTCTGATCCTACAAACATAGTGATGGGATTGCTCACTCCACCTCCAGATCCGCCCAACCCCCTGTGTGTGTGTGTGTGTGTGTGTGTGTGTGTGTCTGAATATATTGATGTCATTCAATATATTCAGATGTGTATGTATACATATTTGTGTGTGTGTATATGAATAAACTGGTATAACATGATATGCCTCCTTATATCAGCTATTCTCAGCTGCTTCGTGGGTTTATGTTTTGTTTTGATTAACAGTGAGTGCCTGGTTATTGACACCTAGCAAACTGTTCACTATTTCCTACTGGCATTGACAGGAAGCAAACACACTCTTTTTCTCAGGCAAGTTCAATCTTTTAAATGACTCAAAAACATTTAAACATATGATGTCAACATAGATAAAGATAAAGATTTTCAGCTCTCAGTGGATGCTTTACATGGTGATTCAACTGTTTGTATTACAGCACTCTACTTGAGAGAAGATTCCCTAGAGTTCTTTCATTATTTACCTTTACTCTAATTAAAACTGAACTGTAATTTCACTGTTAACCCTGCAAGCCAAATTCTTATCCTGAATTTCATAAGTGAGGAGCAACAAACAGCAAAATGTCCACATACATTTCTAGTATTTACAGCATCTCTATAAGTTTAGTTCCCAGCTGCCATTGAATAACAGAAAACTTCAAGCATGTACCTGAACTGATCATATGATAAAACATCATTTGCATTGAAGTCTTACAGTAAATTTTGGCTGTTTTTTGTATCTGTTCAGAACTTTTCCAGTGGATTTCCAAATAATGTATTCAAATAATGTATTCATATCCATTTACACCTCGAGTGTCTACGTGGAATTATCACCTCGATTACACTTAAAACTTTCACCCACTTCTCTCCATTTTACAGTACTTTTTTTCTTAAGTGATGATAGTGGTGAGTACAATATTCCTCTAATGGACAAAAATGAAGGGCAAAAGTGGCTCATTTCATTTCATGTCAAGTGAAAAGGGGTTCTATGTGGGTCAGCAAAACATAAGGCAAAGTGTATTGTTTTTAAGAACAGAGTGACTAAGAAAAAGTGGGTTAGGGTGAAAGCACGGAGGTAAAACAGCTGTGTGTGTCTATCTAATGTGAGGATTATGTGTGCTCTTATTATGTGAGTGGATGATGAATTGGATGAGCAGAGCATGTGGCAGACTAGAATTTTAGACCTGGTGATACTCTGGCTGGGTTATCTGAGTGGAGAGGATCCGTCCACAACCAGCTTAACCTCTCTGCTGATTTAACAGTGTGTACACGTGTGTGTGTGTGTGTGTGTGCGCACATATCCTCACACACACACACACACAGATTATTACGCCAGAGAGGAGTAATTACAGCGAGTGAATGACATTATCTTAAGAACACTGCCGGTTGAAGCAGATCAGCTTTCCAAACAAACAGACAATGATCATTTTCAATGCTTCATATCTGTCCACTCTCACCTTTCCTTACCTACTGATGTGATGACTAGCTGGGACCTGTGTCAATGAAATACTTCTATACAACACTTTCACATACATCCTATAGAGGTCCAACCAAAATGGTACATTAATATCTTATTTTCTTTAAAAATATAAATCTATATTATATAATAGATATTGAGATCAGCTGCACTTGTTTTCACAATGAACACCACTACATTCAGTTCAATTGTGTCACCACAACACACAAATCAGCTGGTGGATAAGTATATTGTATTGCAAATTATATTAGAGAATGATGACTATATCTGCTAAAGACTACAGAACCCCAGATATATACTTCAAATGTACAGGAGCAAAGAGGAAGCAGTAACTTTTCCAAAAACGATTCTATATTTTCCTTCTTGATGGGGTTACAACATTTAAATCAGGCCAAAGTAGACCAAACTACATTGAGTTCATCATAAAGAAGAGGTCTATTGTATCTTAAAAGAACAGTCTTAGACGCTGCTCTCTTAAAGGCACACACTGAAGAATGAGCCTCACACGGAGGAGTGTGGACTTGATTGATCTTCTCTGATGAGGATATCCAGGCTCTGAACAAGTGAAGTAAAGAAGAATGACAGAGTGAAAAGAAAAAGTGGGAATGATAGAGGGGGAGGAGTGGAGTGCGTGCAAGGAAGTGCCAGGCTGAGCTCACTTCTTCCTCTGGCTCAGTTTACAGCCATACATGGGCAGTATATGAAAGCAAGCATGTCTACAGAGGAAGGACACAAACACATTGACTGCTGCTAAATGGAATGTGACACACACACACATACAGACACACACACACACACACACA
>JBAJHX010000046.1:482915-495379 GCA_037176925.1 Amniataba percoides | reverse complement strand
TAAAGCCCTCCGAGGCAAACAATGTTTGTGATTTTGGGCTTTAAATAAATAAAATTTGATTTGATTTGATTTGATTTGATTTGATTTTTACACTACAAACCTTTCTCTTCAGTTAATCATTCACCACTTGAATTACAAAGAAGCACATGTGAAATTAGTTTTTGCACATATTTAGGATAAATCACACATTAAGTGTTATTTTATATGGGATATCACAAGAGTTCATACAGTAAATTTGTCATATGTTGAATATAGATATAATAGTGTAATAGTTGAATTTATTTAATAAATAATCCACCATTTTTACACACTGAGAACAGACATTGCAGCCAGACACTCACTCCTTAAGATGTGATCTTTGCAACTAACCAGACCAGGGTCTTGCCTTATCTTACATACCAAGCATTCTGTCTGCCTTCTGTTTTTGGGCTGGACACCAGAGATAAAATGTTTAAGAGAAGAGTGAAGAGCCCTGAACTCCTGAGCTGAGAAACCCCTGGAGCAGCACAGTCACACAATTCAGAAATAGGACGACCAAAGAGGTCAAAAACCATGGCAGATAAACATGATGTCTTTAATTAGGCCAGGTTCCCAAAGAAACCAGCTTCTTCTGTAAATATCTGAAACATTTTTGAAAGTATGCAGTCATCTTAAGGTAATGGCAAAGTCAACTCTGAAGGAACCAGTATTCTCAAAGCCAAACTGCTCCACATCTTTTTGACACTGAAATTGAAGGGCTGCATCTGGTTTTATAGACTTTGCACAACTGACACTCTCACCCTCTTTAAGCAGCGATTGACTCTGGATTTCCACTTCTCCCTCAAGTTCTCACACAAATACTTGTACTATTTTTTCAACCACTGAGCACAACAACCGTGCCTTTTTAGAAGAGACTGTAAGTGTATGGCATAGTGAAAAGGAAGAGCTCCCCCCTCTCAACAGAGAACTTTTCAACGGAGTGAACTTTTTAACATTCCTGTTCACAAGACTGCTGGGTCAAGAAACAGACCTTCAGGACACATAGAGGATAAACCACGGAATGTTGACTGCCAGCTGGTGACAAGCCAATTTATTACAGGATTTTAGCAGGAAATTCTTCAACCTGCTTTTAAAGGTTTCCCTTTCAAGGTCAATATCCCATGGTGTGGATTTCACCAAGGGCTTTCCCATCCAGGCTCTCTGCTTTCTGGGGAAACAAAGAACCAAAATTGAATGTACAGTAATTCATTTGTTATGTACGGGGATGCTTTGTTTGTTGCCTTTTGCAACACATTTGCATTCAGATGTGGTCAGACATAACTATGTGCAGCCTGGGTTGGTTCAAGCATGCTGTCAACAGGATGGCTGACAGCTATGAAGAGCCTGTCAGCATGGCCCTGATGTACAGTTGGTTATATCCTACTTTGGTCATTACGGCCCGGTAGGCTTATGCAGACACAAAACTACGAAAAGAGCAGCTAACCCATGAATTTGCAGAGGACAAAAACCAGTAGACATGTTAAGAGCACATTAATGAAAAATTAAAAAGAAGCAAGACAGAGTTTGATATTTTCAGGGTCTGAGATATTGTAGATATTTTCATTAAAAACAGCTGATGCGATGTTCAGCAGAGTTTAGAATAACAGGGAAACTATGATGATGATACTATGCTACTGATTTTTTTTATCCAATTTTTCAGTGTTTTAGTGTCATTCACCTCTGGTGCCTTAGGGTGAAGGCATAAGTCTGGGCCCTGATGAACCTGCACAGATAAAGCCAAAACTATTTTGATGGCTAGATACTACTGAGGTAAGGGGACATTTGTTTTCCCCTAATTTATACAATTACATTAATATCTAAACTGCAACTATGAGTCATTATGAACAATGGAAAATTACTGATTAATAATTATTAAAGTTGTAATCAAATAGAATATAGGACAACAATGTTCACTGACTTGACTGGACACCGCTGGTGCTGACTTTACATTTGGTCTGTAATGGCGCTTGTCCATTACACAGTTCTAGCACTACTCGACTCAGGTCGACTCGACTCAACTCCATTTCAGTCGTTTTCCACAGTACCACCTCAGAGTGGGTGGGGTCATCATAGCAATGCAACATTTGTCATGCGACACAAACACGAAACAACTACGGACACAACCAAACAAAGAAATGTCTGCCCCTTGTCCTTGCTCCACAGGTTGATTTATGTGTAGTGATCTCTGATCATGTTTGTTGCTGGATTGTTGGATTTTAAAAATGCCGTGATTAACTTTTATGAACGAGTCACTCTCCTGGCTCTTCTAGTGACGGCACACCCTGGCCAATCAGCCATAATGGAAAAGCCTAAAAACCGAGTTGAGTCAAGTCAAGTAGGTGCTGGTGGAAAAGGGCCATTTGTTGGGTTTGCACCAGACAAAAGGTTTTGGTTAATCAATGTGTGTCTTAGATATTTATTATTAGATATATGGACGCTGTAATACAAGTGTCTCAGTAAATGATACATTAAGGAGAACCAAAGGTCATAAAAAGAAAATCCATTACATTAAAAGACAGCGATAAAAGAAATGATATGATTTGATCAGAAAAACAGAATTCAAGTTTAACTTTGAATGCTGATTATTGTATTAGTATGGAAACATTGCATATGCTGACAGATGGTACTGTAGTTACTAAATGCTGCACAGAAAAGATCATTTCTGCATTAATATTAATCTCTATGATAACTTCACCCAATAACCATAACAATGCTGCAGACTAATTCTGGAATGATTTACACAACAGTGCAACAGAAAAGGTTGAACACTGCATTTGTTTCAGAGCACCAACACCAACACTGCAAAGGCCAGATGAGACAGAGAGGGAGCACACAGTCACTGGGGAGAGAGAAAGATGGATAAAAAGGTTTTAGGTAATCATGGTTATTCAAAAAGAATGAATACAGATATTTCAAATAGTAGAATTTATTGAGACCAATTATAAGGTCTAAGCTGCAGCTCTTATAGGACTGTGCTGTTAAAGCACATGACACAATGTTACATGAAGCAAACAGGTGTGTCAACACTATGTTGTAGACAGGAACGTTGGGATTTAGCCTGTGTGACAACTTACTGCTCCTAATGACTGATTTTTAATGGCAAAAATGACAAAAAATGATTTAAGATCCTGTACTTAAGCTACAGCTTGAATTTGATGATATAACCATGTATAGTGTAATAACATAACATGTGCCTGTGTAAAAGGACCATCTGATCTGATGTGATGCAGTGGCTGCTGTAGACATTTATTAACCTGTTATTTAACCTGTCGATCAGTACTGGTTTGAGCACTTCTCATACAGACAGCTGTGGCATCAAATCTCACATCAACCTGGTCACCCTGCTGTGCCCTTCCCAGTGGTGACGGGTGGAGCGGCAATGAGGCGAGAGAGCGATGGATGGGATGAAGACAGTCATGGAAAGAGAAAGAACGAGTTTCAGCCTCGGCTCTTTTCAGCCTTGGGGGGTCGGCATTCCTTGCCATCAGAGGAAATCTATTTAAGGAGAAAGACTTCTCACTACGCGGCTGCCAATGAGAGAGAAGAGAAAGGGACGCAATCTTTTCATGCTGCTCTCCTCTTTCTCCATTAAAGACAAAGAGAAACTCTTTTAGCTTTCTGTGTAGTTGAGGTGCTGCCAAACCAGTCAGGGAGGCAGCTGATTACACATTGTGTGTTAAATGAAGTGTTTTAATGTTGCATTGGATATATGGAGGCCGTAATATGAATATCTCAGTAAATGATACATTAAGGAGAACCAAAGGTCATAAAAAGAAAATCCATTACATTAAAAGACAGTGAGACATGATATGATTTGATCAGAAAAACAGAATTCACGTTTAAGAATTCAATACTGATTATTGTATTAGTATGGAAACATGGCATATGCTGACAGATGTTACTGTAGTTACTAAATGCTGCACAGAAAGATCATTTCTGCATTAATATAGGAGGTCATCTTAGATTTTATGTGTTAGCATACATAATCTGATAAATAGCACTAAACACAAAGTAATTACATGTCATTAATTTTGCAATGACATGATCCTGTAGTAGAGAAGGCATTACAGCAAGGCCTAGAACATAAAGTCATTTCTGATCACTGAATTTGAACCACTCAGGCACTACTACACAAAGCTTTGTGTGTTAAATATATACACATTCAAATATTCTAACAACAAAACAACTGACAAGTTCTCTCTAACCCTATATTTAATTTTTAATGACAGTGACTTTTAGATATCAAGAGTCAATCCGTATGTGCTTCCTGGTATCTCTTTTGGTAGAGTGCATACCATTGAAAATGGAAGCTTTTTACACCAGCAGGCCTCACGCTGCCTCACGCTTCCGGTGTCTTTTTACCTGTCACAATAAATAAAGACCAAATGGCTCAAAAAATTATCTTAAAAAAAAGAAAAAAGTCAAGCGAATCTTTTATGTATTATTTATTAAGTCATCTGGTTAAAAAAAATTATTTCCACATGCCTCTTAAGTATTTTCTTCTCGCTTGCATCTCAGGACTTCCCATATACTGTAATAATACTTGTAATAATCCAAGTTTCAACAAATGACTCATATGTTTAATAAGCTCTAATTGTACTGTTGAATCAACCATCACTGAAAGAAAAAACAGTATTGATCTGTGAAAAAAACATTCACTTCTTTTGCCACATGACGTCATGTGTCCATAAATGACAACCACCACAGCATTCCTTGGAACACGGGTGCTCTTCATGATGTAATGGCTGTTTGGAGTTAGAGTTAGCTGTGCCATTAAACACAGTTAATTGGTTCCAGCATTTTAGATCATCATTGTGTTTGACTATCAAGTTCACTGCAGGGACAACTTCAGCTCTAGATTCTATTGATTAATGCCATGACATAAGGAGGAAAACGCTGTGCAATATGGATTTTCATTGGCCTTCTGGTCTAGAGTCTGTCAGGGGTTGATTGTTCGATAGCATATCATTAAATTCAAATCTTGTGTTGTGGCAAAGTACAGAAGATTGAATTTAACTGAGTACAGACACCTGCTTACAGAGAGCACTAGACAACTAATTAGACAACAGCTCTTACAGAATTAAATAAAGTAAATAACTGATATATTTTTCTGTTGACAATGTGGTCAACTACATGAGCAAAACTGACCATCTAAAATGAAAAGCTTACTCTAACAGTATCTGTTTTTTACATAGATTTATGCTTACAGAAACAAGCATAAAAAGGTCACATTTGTTAGGGTCAGGAGTCTTGAAACCAAGTATCTTTCCAACCTGGGAGAGAATCCAAAGTGCAGCCAGCTCTCTAAACCGAAGTTTTAACTAAGGTTGTGTTCTTTGTTTTCTTGTCCCCATCTCAACTAAGTGACTTCAGCAGAGGTAGAGTACAAAAGCTGAATGGCTGTGACCTATTTCCCAGAGACCCCTGTGCCTCCCATTTTTTGTGATGGATGCTTTCAGACATCCTTCCCTCCTCCCCTCACATTTCTTGCCTTGCAGATGAGGACAGTTGGCAGCGTGTGTGTGTGTGTGTGTGTCTCTGTGTTTGGGTGGCACAGTGCGCTGCACAGTTGCCAGCTGGCCTTGCTGTAATTCAAAGGCCCACACAGAAGCAAGCATTAACAGAAGCGTGGGCCAGTCACAGACATATTTAAACATGTAACCTCTGTGACATCGTTTTGTTTTTGGGAACGTACAGCTTTGGGTTGCAAGAGGAGGAAGATCTGTGTAATGGTAGTTTGGAGTCAGGCGTGACTGGATGAGAGAGAGCTACGCCGTACTGCATGATGCTAAAGCTAAATGATGAGAAGCGAGGACACAAACTTAAAGCTCAGGATTGAAATCTACTTATAGACTGGTTGTGGACGTCCCATCCCTTTCAATGTGGTTATACCTTTAAATGCTGTTACTAGGGGATACATATATTTATTCATATGTATATTCTCACGCATGTCCATTTGCACTATATACAGGTTTAATTACTTCATGTTGATATACTGTTCTATTTTATTTATTTTCTTGCTGTATATTTATATTTTTCCTACTATATTCCCACTGTGTCTTGTACTGTGTGTGTGTCTGCTCCTATGTCACCATGACTCAGTGAGACAGACGCCCGCCCTTTCACTTTACCAGCAATAAATGGGAGGAGGCTTTGCCTCAGATCCCTCCAACTTGAATCAGATTAAATGACTTTTCTAATCAACATCAGCAGAAATCAGGGATGCACTGATTAACAGCTGGTGTGTAAAGGGTAAGGCAAACTAAGGTTAAGTTAATTAGATAACTGTAACTGATGGCAGTGGTCGAAGTTTATCTGCCGTTTCACATCAGCTTTGCGCTGGCTGAAGGTTGTGTTTGATACTTGTGGTCAGACTCTGACAAAAGCGGCTAACATACCCAGGTGTAGCCACTGGCTGGACATGACTAAACAAAGCATGACGAAAGGAGCAATGGGTTTAGTAAACACATGTATTTTCAAATAATATCAAAGAAAGTGTCAGCTATGTGAAAGTATCAGAATCAGAATCAGAATCACCTTTATTGGCCAAGTATGTGTGTACATACAAGGAATTTGACTGTTTTTTCAGTACCCTCTCATACTTAGCAAATAGAAAAATAAAAACTTAACTTAACTTAACTTAAAGGTGAAAGAGGTTATGTCCAGGGTGTGATGGATCTGCAGTTATGTTACCTGCCCGTTTCCTGACTGAGTATTACTTTGTCTTAGAGAAAGATCAGTGATATGCAATTTCTAAGACATGTCCTAGTGACATTTCAAGAGGAGGTGCTACAAGCAGGATTTTTAAAACATCCAATCTAGAAATCTAAGGTAGAGCACACCTATGAAAAGTTTAGTCGAACGAATCACTCTTTGCAGGAACTTGCAGTCCTATTACCCATCAGGACACTCTTGATGGTACAGGAGTAGAAATTCTTCAGTATCTGAGGAGCTATTCACAATCTATCTGCCTTGTCTTCCACACTGCAGAATCAAGATGAAGCTCTCAGGCCGCGCCCTCAGTGATGTTGACACCAAGGTCCTTGAAGTTGTACCTTGAGGACCCTCTCGTGTTAAGGAGGGCATCATTCTTTCCTGCTTCTTCCAAAGGCCAGTATCTTCTCCTTAGTTTTGCCAACATTCAGGAGGAGGTTGTTGTCCTGACACTGGTGGGTCAGTTCATCTTTCTCCTTCAGGTACTCAACTATGTTGCCACCAAACTTGACGATGATGTTCAACTCATAAGTGGCTGGACAGTCATGTGTGTATGGCAAATGTGTGCTTTGGCATCTTCCGTTGATAGATTTGGGTGGTAGGCAAACTGGAGGAAGTCCAGTGTGCTGAGTAGTGAGGAGCAGATGTAATCTTTGATCTTTGTTTTCTTGGGAACAGGAATGATGGTGGACTTCTTGAAGCATGTGGGTGTGACAGACTGAGCCAGGGACTGGCTTTTAACATCCCTGGCACCAGTTTTACAACTGATATGTGGAGTTGAGATGTGAGCGTTGTGAGCATGCTCAGCATCATTGCACAGTGGCTTGAAAAGTTCTGAACTTGTTAAAAGCAGGTATTTGAGAACAGTTATAAAGAGGGAAATCAAAATGCTGTTCATAGAAATTTTACCAAAAATATGGAGAACGCTGAAGAAGATGAATGGCGTAAAGGCCAATTACAAAATTAACATGACTGTGTATGTTGCCTGTCCAGATCCACAGCTCTGAGCTGTTGGTGGAAGACGTTCTGTTCTAGGCTGTTTTAATTGCCTTCAGCATGGCTCACAGCTATTAACTACCTTTTCACAGTCCATCTGTTTTTCATGTAAACTGTTGTTTTCTCATTGCTTGGTTGTTTGGTTGTTGTTTATCTGCCATTACGTCCGCTCTGAGTTAGCTCATACACAGCAGAGTTCAGGGATAGATGCTCTGTCAAGTACTCTTTTTCACAGACCACCTGTACTTTTTCACAGACAGACAGGTGGACTGTCTGAAAACACATCGGTGTAGGGACCAATCCACATATACACTACAACTACATTGTATGTGACTACACACTTTTCCCTACACATACTGTAGCCTTATGTGTGTGTAATGTGTAAATAAACAGCATGCCAGCACATATGCTAAGACTGAGCAACAAACGTTTGCTAATGTTTCAGTTCAGTGCTATAGTCGACCTTCCTCCCACTCCACTGTCCATCTCCACCCCTCCTCCTCTCTGAAATGTACCCACTCCATCCACAGCTCACCACACACACACACGGCCTGACAAAGCTGCAACGATGACAACTGGGAGCCACAACAAAGCTGTGTAACGTGATGCCATTTCAACGACGTAGCATCCCAGCTAACAGCTAGCCGGCTACGAGCTAACATGTCTCCCCTGGTGATTTTGCTGCACCCAGCTTTGCATTTCACAGCTGTGCAAAGTCCTGAGCTGATGGGCAGTTTCTCTCTTATTCTTCCCAGTCCTCCCTCAGAAAGCTGCAGCGAATACAGAACAATGAGTAGAGAGCAGGCATATCAAATAACAAGATGTAAACAGTTCATAACCATTCAGGTACACAAACAAGCTACGCACAAGCAAAGATGCAACAATTTGAAGGGGGGGGGGGGGGCTGTCTTCTTTCAAAACATGCCAAATCAAAATTGATGCTTTGCATTTTTATATTTTCTTCATTAATGTAATGTGCAGATTATGTTTCAGTGAAAGTGCAACACGACCGGGCTGGCAGAGTCCATGAGAAGAAAGTGCTGCTGATCATACTAGCTCCATTTCTACATCACAAGTGTCAAGTCAGTGTCTCGATCGCTTCACAACAGCGTTCACGGGACACTGAAGCATCTCTCTATACCAGTTTCATCCACGGACACTGCTCAGCTTTGTTTCTATTTTTTTCCAGTGGCCAGTTGTGGTAAAACCCAGAGAAGTCATTGTTTCATGAATGATGTCATTGCTGTGACGGAGCACACTATGTGACATGGGTAAGTTCGTTCACATATCTCTGCTGGGCCACACATTATCACCACTCCACTGAGTATATTCAGTAGAACCCCTGAAGTAACCTGGAAGCTAGAAACTTTTTTAAGCACCACCACCAAACAACTCTTATTCTCATCCAGATGATGATCTCAAACAGTACAAACATGTATTCACTGCCTTTCTTGTTGGAAGAGATCTGCATAGATTAAAATGGGAGTGCATCAGTTATGTGAGACATGCAATTAAAAAATGCCTCTGATATGTTTGTGGTGCAGACATGAAGTGAAACTTCACCACAACCAAATCCAAACATAGCAGTATAAAAAAGCATATTGACCTAAGGACCTGATATCAAATCTCATGAACCAAACAAATTACTGATCAGATAAAACATCCTCTAAAATGGAAGAATTTGCTCTATTGCATACAGTGTCTTTGTAAAATACATATAAATGTATTATATTTGAGTTTTGGGCAATTTGGGGAATTTGGGGAATTTAATAAAGATGTTTTATTAAGCATTTTTTTTTACACATTTCAAATGATTTATAGATGTCAGACACTGACTCTGTATTCATGATACTGTTTACTGGAGTCTGCCTGTGAATCTCTCTCGTTCTACCTCGGTCCTGTCACTGTCAAACAGCAATATGCCTGAAAATACAGTTTAAAAAAACTCCCTAGACTGATTCTGACAAACATCTGCCTACACTATGTAAAGTGCTGAGAAGTGAGCTGAGGGTCAACACAGGTGCAACCATGGCCAGACAGCACAGAGCCGGCAGAGTCCAGCTCCCTGGTTTCAGTCCAGGAGACCAGGAGGAACCAGCATTTTCAGGCCCTTTCTGGAAGATGAGACAGCCAGAGCAGCCGGCCCACCCAAACACAACACAGCACCCAGTGTCAGCTCTCACACACACACACACACACACACAGCACGGAGACACACTGACCTGTGTGAACACATGTACTCACACACACACACAGTGTAGTGTGTGTGAGTCCCTGTGGGGGGTGCAGGGCACTTACCTGTGGTGGAGTGCAGACTCTCCAGGCTCCAGTATCGAGACAGGACCCCCCTCAGAGTGCCGCCCAAGCTACTTCCTCCCCCGCCTCCACCCATGCATCCAACCCCCCCGAGACCTCCGTCCACCATGCTGTCCACCCCGCCGCCTTTCGTGCTTCCTCCGTCCGAGTCGGAGCCCGGAGACAGCCCCGAGCTGCTGCCGCTGCTGCCACAGCTGCCCCCCGGCAGGGGCACGCCCCCCTCCGAGCCCTGATGGGTCCGCATCCCGGAGCGCGACAGCGAGGGGGGGGGACGGGAGAGGGCACAGAGGAAGTACGTGGACAGAGAGAGGAGGCGAGGCGGCAGGCAGGTGGTTCGTTCCCCCGGCAGGGAGAGCGCAGAGGAGGAGGAGGAGGAGGATGAGGAGGAGGAGGAGGCTGCTGGATGATTCCTGCACAACTATTCGCTGAGGTAAGCTCCAGCTGTCAGCGTGCTGCTCCCTCCTCCCATACACAGAACAGAAGAGGAGAGCAGCAGCTCCTCTCCTCCCTCACCTCTCTACTCCGAGCTGCTGCTCATCCTGCCTTTCTGCTCCGGATCTCTGGACCTCTCTGCACACTGCTCCTCATTTCCTCACTTTAACTCACACAGCATCTCTCTCTCTCTCTCTCTCTCTCTCTCTCCTCAGACTGACATCAGTGGGGGTCCTTCAGGGGGGCTTCTGCAGTTCGGTGTCATTTCCACCTTAGCAACAGCTCAGTAATGGTGCAGACAGAGTCCATTTAGGTGGAGGGTGAGAGCAGCCAGCGACTGTGAGGAATGAGGTATAGTGTGTACACACACCACACTATGTGCTGCATCTGTATAACACATAAGATACTGAAAACCACCTGCAGGTTCATTGTGTGCTCACAGCAGAAACACAGCCACAAGAAGTACCAGTCCAGTAGGCTACAGTCCAAATGTTTAAAATACCAAATAAAATATTAAAATATTGCCACTGACTTTTATATATTTTACTCCAAACTGATCTCAGTCCCAACCCAAAAACTATGGCAATGATTGAGACAAGAAAAACAGAATAAGAGCAGCACACAGATAACCCACAGAACTGACATTTTTCTGGAGCTATTGTGGTATCTCCTCTCCAAATCTGGGCGAATCAGACCAACATCTACATGGATAGATACGTGTGAAAACTGACTGCTCAAAACAAGACTAAAGTCAAACTTTAGTTACAGGATGGCATCTCAATAATTAATTTCCTTGTATTCAGAAGAGCAGAAAACTGAGTGAAAAATGCAGATTTTGACACAAAGACAGAAATATTAGATATAATCCACAGTACATACACACACACACAATGAAGATACTCCACCAGTTAATGCTGGAAATGTGTGTATGCTGACAACAGCAAGAAAAAAAGGGACAAAGCATACTGTATATTTGACATATATTTGACATATTAGCTTATACCTGGGACGCATAGCTTTGTTATCAGTGGATTTCAAAATATCCTTTACTCCTCAGTTCCTCCCATACAATGTCATTTGTGCCATATTTAATATGCAGTCCAAAGCCAGCTCTGTCATAGTCACAGTCAATGTCCAAGCATTGGTTTAATCTAAAGCCATACACCAAAGGCTAACATTGCTTGACTTATTACTAAGAGATTTCAGCCTAATGAAACCACCTTAAGGAAGATAAAGAGATATATCACTGTACAGATTATCTGTGCTCTGCTGTGGATCAGAGCGATAATACATAGCACAGTGTAAAAAGATTAGAGTGGCTTTAGTCAGATGAATCTAATTAGACTGAATCCAGAGTGTGATAACTGGGAGGTATGTCTTAATAAAGAACACTGAAATTAGTTTTTTGAGCGTTTCTTAAAGAACTTGTTTCTTAAAGAAAACAAATAAAGAAAGTACATTTTTATGCCAAGTTCTTGTTAACAGATAGCATCCAAACTGGAAAAGATTAAAAACTGGTGATGATGTGCACAGCTGAGGCTAGAAGCTCTTCATGAGCCTCTCAGTGTTGGCCTGGTGTATCTGGTATCTTCTTCTCCACCACAGCAGGGTGATATAAAAATAAAAATGTACTCTGCAGTATTGAGCTGCATCTGTGACCTTTCTCGTTTTTTCCTCTCGCCCTGTACACTCCACCTCTTCTCTGACTGTCCATGTCACCGTCTTAAATGTTTGTGGTCAAGAAGCAGACAGACAGATGCTGTAGGTGTCGCCATCAACCAATCACAAGTCACAATTTAAAGATCCATGCGGCCCTCCACATTTGCGTTGCATTTGAGGTTTTTCCCCAGTGTTGAGATAAATGTATAAATGGAACATAACCATCCACTCCATGTATTATATCCATTCAACATTGTATTATATTATATTATATTATATTATATTATATTATATTATATTATATTATATTATATTATATTATATTATAT
>JBAJHX010000046.1:467409-478865 GCA_037176925.1 Amniataba percoides | reverse complement strand
CGTGACTTTTGACACTTTTTATCGGGGAGCCTGACTCATGTCTCATAAAACACAAAAAATCATTTTTATCTGTAAGTTTGTATCTGTATCTCTTGTTTGAACTCATCTATCATGATTACCAATCAGTGTGGCCTTTTTAAATGGAAATATTGAAAGGAAATTGAAGTATTGAATCTCAGTCTATTTGTGTGGAATATTTTAAGATTTTTCTGCTGCTCTCTTTATGTCACATTCACAAATTCAGGGAACAACACTTTCCAGTAGATGGTGGTAATACAACATTTATAGATCAAACTAAGCAGAAGAAAAATATCATTCACTGGTTCGTTTCATTTCCTTTTAAGAACTGAAAACCCACAACAACCTGTTATTTGATTATTTGTTCACAATCTATTTTTCCATTTTTTAAGTTGTTTACTTCTCTGTACTTCTTTTTGTTACAGTGCTGCTGTAACACCCAAATGTCACCACTAAAGATTAGCTCATTTTATTACCATATATTTAAAATCCTCAAATACCAATATCAGTATCAAAGCTTAAAAATATTGTTTAAGTCAGCTTCAAGTCTCCATATAAAAATCAGGCAGTTTTTGTACATTTTTGAAGTCACTGATTTCCTCTTTATTATCTCTTTTCTCATTAAAGAAAGGCTAATGGCGCCACACGGGGGGGCTGCTCCTCTAGGTATCCTCCTTTAACTATGTGACTATTGTAGAATAAGGAGGTAGACTCATAGTAACCAACCAATTAAAGGATTGGAAATGCAAGACATGACTGTGGGTGAGAGGGACAGAGAGCTGACTCTGCTGTTTCTCCCCACCCTTTTATCTAGTTTATGAAGAATACTTCATTTGTTCCTCGCCAGATACAGACAGATACCGGGAACCATTATGATACACACAGTAACACACGCACACACTCACTTACTTTCACTCCCACACACACACAAACACTTTGGCTTTTTCCAAGCCAGAGTTAGTGTTTGTAAGTTTGACTTGAGGAAAAACACTTTTTCTGGGTACTGGGACCCCATAGGTGTCTGGTATTTATCTATAAAGACTTATAGTGATACCACATCTGATCACATCTACACATATACATCAGTAATTAGGAGATTCCAGCAAAATGTGTATTTATGATTTACATTTTCTTTAACATCCCGTGCATTTCTTTTTAAATGTTGTAAATGTAAAATTTTGTTGTAAATGTAAAAATTCTCTGTAAGTAACGAGCTGATTATTTCTTACCTCTAATTTGTTGTTGAAGCCAATGGCACACAGGCTGATATGTGACTGTCTCTCTATTTTGCCTTCGGCTACATCCAGAGGGATAGCTGAGGGTTTGAGGGTTTTGGGTCTCTTGGGGGGGTCTGTCAATCCCTCAACACTGACCGACTGGCTCAAAAAGATAGCAGAACTGGCCCTAGCTGAGGGAGGGTAGCGAAAAATTTTGTGACGAGCTGCTGGTCGAGGGCTGTTGGGTTTAGGGCTCATTGGTCGCAACGGGCTCTCAGTCAAGCCCTCACTGGCCACTGGGTGGGACCTAGTCCAGGGAGGCGAAAGCTGATAAGTAAGGGAGGCTAGTGAGCAGGGACTCAAAGGTGAGACAGGACTTGTGTTACTTGTCAATGAGGTTGCAGAGTCATCTAAAAATGGAGGTAGGTCAGACACACACACTGTGGTAGGAAGACCATTTGGTGAGCATTTTCTTCTCTGGCCTTCAGATTTACACCAATGGAGGTTTTCCTCTCCACTCCCTTGTGGAACTCCCCGCTTGGAGATGGGATCAGTGTGACGAAGGGCTCTGAGAGAGGATGGTGAGACTTCACTGCTGAGCCTGTTCCACAGTGGAGAGGACATTACACAGTCTCGCCCAGAAGCTGTGTCGCTACAGTCCCCATCTGGAACTGAAAGAGATCTTTTCAGCAGCTCAGCATCCTTGGCCTTTTTTAGCTTCCTCCATGACTGTTTGGCTTTACCAGAATTTGCGGAAATGCCCAGAGTAGCCTGCCCCTCATTCTCCTTATCCACTGAACGGGACTCAAACAGGCTGGAAATAGACTTCTGTGCTTGAGCAAAGCGCATGCGAATGTTTATACTGTCAGTGCCCTTGCTACTTGTGTAGGTCTGCCTGTTGGGTGATTGAACTTGCCTGAAGAGGGGGTTGTCTGAGTTTGGTACTCGTCTACACTCTCGTCCACTCCCTTGGATCAACTCCCCTTGATGATGGACCTGGTGAGTGTTGGAAGTAGAGGGAAATATTCCACTGTCCTCTTCTTCCATCTCATCACGCAATGAAGAAACTCCTTGTTGGACTGTTTGGGAGAGGAAGTCACCTTTGACAAAAACCTCATCGTCTGAATTGCTCCTTTGTGGCCCTTGCTCAGACAGTGGGCTTTCACCTCCTCCATCTGATGACTCCTGGGGTACCTCATCACTTTTGGTACCCTTTGAGCTCTTAGCCTTCCTAAAAGAGGGCATTTTAGCGAAGACAGAAAACTTGGAGTTTTTGTTGCCTATGTGGTTATCTTTTGTTTTGTTTCTCTTGGTCATTTTGTCACTGCTGGCATTGCAGGCTGAAATAACAAAGTGATGATCCTCTGATTTACTGCAGTCGCTGCTAGATGAGATACAAGAGATAGCATCATGAGCAAAATACTCCTCCCTATTATGTAGGACAGGTGGTAATGGGTTTTCCTCAGCTTTTGACTCAGCAGTGGTTAAACAATCTTTTTCCTGCTCAGACTGATGGTCTGGACTCTTGAGACAGGAGATGCCCCCCAAGAGGTTAACGTTATCCCTAACGTCATCAGCAGGACTCATGACCTCATGTTCTTTTTCTGTTGTCCCATAATTTTCCAGTGAACGCTCTGCCTCAAGAATTGGCTCTAAATTACTGACAGCGAGCAGGTTGAGGCTGACATCAGGGTATGAATACCTTACTGCCCTCATCTCGTGCTGTGAAGCTGGCAAGCTGACCTGTGTGTGGTCTCCACACTCATTAGCCAGTGCATATTCCTCAAGTGATCTGGAGATCACATTTGTTGACTCAACCAAGGGGCAAAATATTCTTTCACTACATTTGACATCATCCTTGGCTCCCCTTGAGATACAGTCTACACTCTCCCTTATCCCAACCCCTTTCATACCGGTCTCAGTGTTATTGTTGGAGTCTGAGAGGAAAGGAGAGGTTTTCAAAGTACAGGGAGGTTCAGGGATCTTCTGCTCTAGCTGAACTTGCTTACAATCATTAGAAATTATGCTAACAGTACTTTGTATTCTTGTCGTGGAACTTGCCTTCTGAGCTGCACTTGCATGTCCTCTGTTACTGTCTTGGGTGGACTTAGCAGCAGGACAGGGCAATGTTTTTTCTATCTCACTAGCCACATGCTGGGTGATGCAGGCATCTGAATCACTGACAACTGCTCTGGGAATTACTTTCAGCTTACTGTGCTCAGGAAGCTCTTCTGAGTCAAGATGTGACTGTGGAAGACTGACTTTTCTTAGTGCTTCCACAACTTTTTCCTGGTCAAGTAAAACATTACTCTCCACCGTCTCCTTCTCTTTGTTTGGCCATAGAGGAGAGCAGGGTGATCCTGCCCTTCTCCTCTCTCCTTCAACGTTCTCTGATATTAGAGAGAAGGTATCTTCTGCTCTTCGGTTCCCAGAAACAAACAGCAGATTATTCAAGAATGAGTCATGAGGCTGACATTCCTCATATGTGTGAGATTGGGTTTGGGTGGAATTAGGCACTGGTTCTGACTGTCCCCCCTCCAAAAACGTGTCCACAGTGTGGAGCTGCCTGAAAGTGGGTAATTCTATTTGAGAACTTCCCTCATCCAAGTGATTAGGGATTAAAACCTGGATTTGACCTGGGACCTGCCATGGCTGTAAACTTGTGCTCTGAGGTTGTTTTTGATCTGGTTGCTTGTCAGTGAGATCCTCACTGTCTGACTCTGCCAATGGGACAGGTGAAGCTAGGTTAGAAAGCTTTGGATCCACAGTCGGCTCAGTTTCACAGGCATCCAGTGGAAAAGACGCTGTAGTCTCTGTGGAAATTTTAATTGAGGAACAGATTTCATTTACTATCCCAGGTGGTTTACTCCCCTCTGTTGTAGTGCCAACACACCCAAACTGCTCTGCCTGCAAGCAGACACCTGACACCCATAGCTTATCTTGGGGCATTGTTACACTAGTACAAACCTGAAGGTGGCTCTCTGACAGTCCTCTGTTGGGGCTCTCCTCACACAGACTCGGTGAGCAGAAATTGTCCACTTTGTGTGCCAGTACATTGATTTGTGTATCGACTGCATCTCTGATCTCTGTCTTTGTGTTTTTCACTGTACCATGTGCTTCTGTTGTGTTTGGACATTTTCTAACAATTCCTGTAGTTAATCGAGAGTTTTGTGCATGTGTGCATTTTGTCTCAGATTTAGAGTGTGCTGGTGTAACAGCACCACCAAATGTTTGTGTGTTTATGACACTGGTGAAATGTGTGCTAGCTATGCATTTGTCACCATTAAAATCCTCTACTTTGTCATGCATAAACTGACCCACACTCTCACACAACTTCCATTTGTCCTTGCTGTGTACTTTTACAGCCTGTATCTCTCTGTCTTCATTGATTAGACACTGGTGTTCTAAATTTAGTCTCGGTCTGTGGTTATCACTGCTGTCACTGTTGCATCTGTCTAAAGCTGTGTTTTTTTGTGTTATAGTTAAAGTGTTGGGCATCTCTAACCTAACTGGACCTGTATCCTCCACAGTTCTTCTGTCTGTATTTCCTATCTGCCACCTTGTCTCATATCCATGCGTGTTTTGCTGTTGTTTTGTCTCCACAATCTTGTCCTCTGTAATTTCTCTGTGTTTCATGCATGAGTCTGTAGCTTCATTCAGTCTGGTGGAATCACTTTCTCCTGGTTGTGCATGTAACTTTACTCTCTGAGTGTCTGTTGGACTATTTACCTTTGTGTCAAAGGTGTCTGTGTTGTGTTGGCTTTGTACATGTAAACTGTATGGCTCCGTCCTGCTCCACAGTTGAGTTTCTGTGCAATGGGCCTGTAAACTGGACTGTTCATGGTGCAAGTCTAGTTCCTCCATACTTGAATGGGGTCGGATCTCAACTGAGCACTGAGCTCTGTTGCCGAGCTTGAAGGGAATACTAGTGTCCAGGTGATTCTCTGGGCTTTTCCTCCTGCTACATCCAGATCGTCCAACAGAAGTCTCTGTGGCATCTTTATGGCCATCCTTGGCTGTTGCTGACTCTCTCCGCCTGGTTCTTATTTGCTCCGTGCCGAAGCTGCCTGCTGGCGCTCGCTGACCAAAGTAGGCATCCTCCATTCCCAGCAGGGCATCCAGAGAGTCCTCCCCATCTGGACTCAGCTCTGACAGGGTATTGCTGTGCCAAGAGTTGGAAGCAAAATATTCATTAGATGTGTCTGTCCCTCCTATGCCTCCAGACCATTTCAGAGAGTCACCATCCAAATCTTCTTCCTCCAAATCTAATCCTTCAGAAAGGTGAGGGGGGCCTTCGATGGCTTCTTGGGGCTGTGGAAACAAAAAAAAGAGAGAAAGGTGAGATACATATCAGCATAGTAACAACATAGGGTTGAACAAATGAAGAACTGTAAAGCTGATGCCCTTTCAACCACTGACAATTATAGAAGTAACTTTTAATTCACTTGTTTATCATTTAGGTCAGAGTTTTCTTTCCATTTCCACAGAGATCTCTTACAGCCACAGCCCTGCCCCTGTTTTTACCTTTTGTCTCGCTTTGCTCTTCTCTTATGTTCAGTCAAGCCTGGTTCTACATGCAGAACATAGTTTCTGCTTAGTAGCTCTGCATATCCAGCCTCTCTAGGTTGTATTTGCTTGATGATTGTTACCTTCCTCTGACCCCACCTGGCCCGCCTGTTTGCTCCGACGTCTGTCTCAAGCCTCCTGTCTCGTCTGCACTGCTCCCTGGTATCTGCTCTGGCTCACCTCCAAACTCTCTGCACTTTCTTCTTGGCCGTTGTGGGCTGTCCCCTGCTCAGCCTAGTGTCCTGCACTTGTATCATCCTAGTTACACCACAAGATCACGTGTGACACATCATTTTCATGACTGTTCAGAACTGTCTCTCCAATGATCGGTGAAATTGATGTCTTAATCCTCTACATTATTCAGCAGCTTAAGAAAATGTTTGTTTCTTCAAATTTTAACATGAAGGAAGTTTTCTTCAACAAAAGATCTCTCCCACACATGACACATAGGGAGCTTTCAGGTAGAAGGCAACGTGTGCCTCCAACCTAAAACAAACAAGTCCTTAAGACACAAAATATTCAAAAGTACACAACTTCCATCTAAAGACTCTGCATTACAGCATCTGCATTGCAATTTTGCATATGCTTTTTTTTTATTTAAAAAAAAATGTGGACACACTGTATACATGTCTGTATAAACAGCTGCTTAGTTTTGTGCCTCTGAATGTCTGTTTCCAATCGCTTGACTGACAACTTCGATCCAGCTTAGCTCAGAGACACGCTGTCACTTTCTGTGCTGCATTACTACACTGGGTACGTACCACCATATAGCCTGTGAGTGTTGAGACAAGGCCTCTACATCTACCACGAACAATCTATTTTAAGTTTGTATTCCACTTAGAAAGTCGAAGCTAGCCTGTTAATGTGAGCATTCACTCTGACAATACTTACTCTTTGTGCATGTTTTTTGAACTTGAACCTGTTATTCAAATCATAGAGTAATAAACACAGCCAAGTAGAGTCCTAAGGTCCCAGAAGGACAGCCATATTGGCCTCACAGCTAATTAACTGGTTATTCAGTTGTTGAGTTTTTGAACGTTACATAATTAGTGACTTTAAGTTCCCACCCACGATGTAATGAGATGGAGAAAGAAATCCAGACAGACAGATTCCTTTTTTAAAATGACAATTCTGACCATATAGTTGCATCACAGAAACAAACAGATACATGCATCATTCTTAGCAAAGGTTATTATAAGAGACACAGAAAATCTTAAAAAAACTGCTTCTTAATCACAAATGTTCCCCATATTGTCGCTGCTTTGAGCAAAGATTAATCTCAGTTAAATGCAATGTGCGCACACACACACAGTTACACAGCTATAATTTAAACATCCAGTAGTACCTTCATAAATCCTTAATAAAATCCCACAAAGTCAGAGTTTTACTTACCACCCAGTGCTTCAATGCATGAGCTGTATCCAGCACCAGGGCATAAAACCAGCTAAGCACTGCTCCCATGGTGTCCCTCACCACACATATGCTCACACACATAACCACTCAGTTCATACACAAACTCGCATGGTCTCTTTCCCAATACTACATGCCTGCCACTTCCCTCTGCACCATTCTTCCTTCTTCTCTGTTTTTATCTTCCATGATCAAACATCAATAATCCAGGCTAAGAGCTCCAAGTCTTAAAATGATGGGTCCATTTCTTTCTTCATCCACCTGCAGTGACTGGTCCTCACATAAAACCCTGATAACTGCAGACACGGGAAGACGGAGAACTTTCCTTTTCACGATATGTTGAAGGTGTGGTCCTTCTAAAGCAGCCAAGACTTAATCCAACCTCAAAACAGCAGGTACACCATGATCTTTGTGTCTCAAATAACAAGGATAGACATTAAGAAGCCTGCTATAAATACTTCAGGCAGTTCAGGTTGCATGACAACTTAACTCAAGGACAAGCAATGTAAGCCAGTTCAAATCACATTAGGAAGCAAATCAGTCAAGTTCCATTTTGATGAGAGAAAGAACAGTTAAAACTTTGATAGTAATGACATTTTCAATATGTTATTTCTGAATGTTAGAATGCAACAATGATGAGTCATGTACCAGTTCATGAAACACTTTGCAATGGCAATGTCAGAAGTGTATTTAAGTCCAAATTCACCTGGATGTGTGGTAGGCAAATGTCCTATTGCCCACTGATCGACTGAACACTACACACTGAATCTACCTGCCCACCCAACTCCAACCTCCCTCACCCTAAGGGGCAAGACCAAACAAGAAATACTCCAATCACCTGCTAATCCAGACACGCTCCATTCACAGAGTAGCCTGTGTTATTTTCTGCTAATTAATTAGAGTTGAGTGTCTTAAAGAAGCTTAAAGGCTTAGCAGAGCTCTCCCTCTAGCAGATAGTGGAGTGGTTGTGCAGCATAACACTCTGACTCTTCACCACACTTATCCATGCGTGGTCCATGTTATCATCCCCTGCCTGCACCTGTGACTGAGCACCCAGCTAACACAAACCAACAGAAAGAAACACCTCACTGAGCTGCAAATAGAGGTTTCTACCAACACTCATACACGCATTTCAGAAATAAAGTTGGGATCTTGATATTCACAGCATTTCTTGTTTGAAACTGTGTCCTGTGCCTGTTGAAGCCTAAAACCAGTCCTAAGCCAAACATAATTACAGTGTAATATATTACAGTTGATAATTGGCTGGCAATTTATTTAATATAGTTAACCAACCAAGTTACCTAACAAGTATAATTAAGCTTGTGGCTCAAAGGGAAATATAGAGGAATTATACTGTATATCTTTGTAATTAGACTTATAGCCCTCTTACATTACTACACTACACTATAGTGGAGAAGACGTCAGTTTTGATATTCAATGAGAGCAGGCTGCTAATTTACCCACCTGCCCTGCTTGTGATGGACAATGGTTGTCATGTGACTGACACATTCCTGTTAGATCATAAGGATGTGGGACCTCCAGAAGCATGTGTGCTTGGAGCTGGGGTGGAGGGGCCAACTTTGACTGCTGAGTTTACAGACAGAATTGGACAAATCCTAGTTGTTGTACCTTTAAAAAGATTAGAATAAATTATTCTGACCGTGCTCCTTACTAAACTTCAGTGCATACAGGAGAGATCCACTTCCCATAACAAACCTGTCAGACTGTGTTAAAGCATATGTCACTCACACAGCCATCTTCCTTAAAGGTGAAGGCTCGAGTGGTACCGCGTTTTGGTGGAGATTTATGGCAAAGAGCATCCTCCAATCACTTTGAGATGTATAACCAACTCATAGCAAGTGTTAGCTTGAGAAAAACTCCACACAAAAGGTTTAGTTGTGACATGATGCTACAACTAAGATGTCTATAGTGTACAATGATGATGAAATGAAATCAAAATTAGTAATTCTCATATCTCTTTTTTCACAGACATCCTAAGTGTAAAGCTTAACAGCTTACAACAACAGGTCAGATTTAATGACCATATAATCAGAATTCCTTTCGTTCAGTGTCATGGAATGATAAGATAAGTTTATACTCAGTTAGGAGACCATCCTCACAAGCAATATGTCAGTATCAGTTGTTTCAAACTGACTTTATACCTACCAAAAACAACACTTGCTATAAATAACACAAACACTCAAATAATACCTGTCTTTTAGATGGGCTTTTGATCTAGGTTTTCATCTTCCACTTCTTCGTCTCTCTCTTCTTTGTCTCTTTGTAGAACCAACTGTTGCTTCGGCATCAACAGAGCCAGTCTTTCCTCTGACGGAGACACCACCCACAGCCAGCATGGAGAGAATGTGGACGTGGGTGCTGCAGCCACACAGCTGGCTATTTTGCCAGCAGGGCTCCACTGAGTTCACACATACACACCCATATACACACTGTTTGAATATACACACACATATGCACACTCACACACAGGAACATCTTTATCTCCTCCAAGACACAATAGTCTCTGTGTTCTGTTACACTGGCTGCTACCAAGCCTTCACCTCACCACACTCACAAAGCAAATACACGCACATAGATTTTTTTCAAACAGTCAATATTTTCTTCATGAAACTGACACAATAGTGACATCTGGGCAGCATCAATTATGCATACGATACTTGACTTAGTTTTAAAGGGAACCACACACACATACACATCTTACCTCTACAAGTGGATGTAGAGTTGGTGTTGGCAGAATGAGACCTGCTCCCTACCTCCATTCTTACTTTCCTCACCTTGTGAGTCACAGAGGTTTCTCCTGTACCATCACTGCCCCTCCTGCCACTGCCTGCTCTGAGATTATCCTCACATTGTAACCGTCTCAGCAGAGTCGGAGGAGAAACCTGATCTCCATTCTTGAGGCTACTTGGAGTAAAAGGGGGGAGAAAAGGGGGGGTAGTGGTGGTTCCCTGGGAGCTGAATGTGATACACACTAAAGATCTATGGACCATGTTTAGTGAGAGCATCTGATTGTTTTTTGCTGCTGAGATGAACCATTTTATACTTGCTTTGATACTGTATCAGTATCCATAGTCAGTGTAAGAAGAACCCTGCACAGGGTGAATATGACTAAATCTGCCAGGCTGATAACATCGCTGGCAAGGTACCAAAAACATGTGCAAACCAACTAGTTGATGGCATCACAGACATTTCTAACATCTCACCGTCACAAATGAGCCACCATTGTCCCTAACCTAAAAGATTACCACTGTCCAATGTAAATGACCACCACCCTGTGGAAACTCCACCGAGGTGGAGCTGTTTCTTCTGCACATCAAAGCAGCATTCTAGCCAGCTTGAGACACGTTTGCATTCAGACCCAAGAGATAGAAAGAGGATATAATGTACTGTGTATTTGCAATGACATTCAAAGTGAACCCCAAAAATACTTCATCATAAACAGTTGCATTTAGGAAGATGGGGGCATCTTGGGCATGGTAATACAATCAGGTAATGTCTTGGGTGTTTTTAAACGCTTTCCACGGACATCTGGTGCAGTATTGGTCCACAATGAAGCAACTCATCAATTGATCAGCGGTGAAGGAAAGTGGTTACAGTGATCCCTCCTCTATCGCAGGGGTTATATTCCAGAACTCCCTGCGAAAGGTGAAAATGCGCAAAGTAGAACTATATGTTTATATGGTTATTTTTATATGTTTTAAGCCCTGATAAACCCTCCCACACTCTTATAAACATTTCCCACACAGTTATACAGTACAAACCTTTCTTTCCTCTTAGATATTTGGTAAGAGTTGTTGAAAGTATGTATGTAAACACACAGTTTATATACTACGTGCAAATATACGTATTGTATGTCACTGAGGAGTTTTATTTAATACCTAATATAGTTTTAAACACACTGTAATATACAACGATAAGCACAAAACAGCACAAAAGTTAACACTTTACGCAGCGAAACATGATGCTGAATGAACGAGATGAGACGCTGGCTAACGCAAAGCAGAATCTAATGCTGCTCTCCTTCACTGAGCCAATCAGAGCGCAGGATACATGACCACGCCAATACCGTCCACAGAGAACCAGCAAAGAATCCGCGATATACATTTAGATATGCTTGCATATAAAATCTGTGATACAGTGGAGCTGTGTAAGTCAACGCATGATATAGCAAGGGATTACTGTAAACACAAAAACCAAAGTAGAGTGCCTTAATTAAAGTGTATA
>JBAJHX010000046.1:424287-439230 GCA_037176925.1 Amniataba percoides | reverse complement strand
AAAAACAAGCTGCGGCCATATTTTATTACTTCAGGTGGCTGTGAATATGGAAGACTAATCTTTGAGGGTTCACTGTCATCTTATCAACATATTTATCTTTCCAGGTCTAGGCAAAAGAAAGGTAGTCTACACTTGGAAGGACAGAAGGAAGGAAGACTTTTTTCTCCCCAGCCATCCACCACGTATCTGGGTATACCCCATGATCTCCTTACTAGTTAAATGTGACTGGAATACTGTACCTCCACATGGCATTCTGATCAGATGCCATTGGCGGTGAGTGAGTGAGTGATAATAAGGACTGAGACAAACCTTTCTATGCTGCTAAAACCCTATTAGACTAATTGCTGTAATCCAGCTACCAGTACTGTATCTTCCTGGTCCATCTATCTCTCTGGTCTGGTGGGAACATGATCTGTGTCTGTGTTGTGGAGAGTGAAAGGTCGAGTGGACCAGAGCACCATATGAGGACATCTAGAGCTGCACCTGGTCTCATGGACAACTTTTCCATTACCTTTGATACCCTATAAATGGACTAAAGCAGTATATAATATTTTCGTAGTTTTGCAAGTGATATCAAGTTAGAAGGTGTATTGTCTTCCAGGTGGTAAAGTCAGTAATTAACCTTTTCTGAGGATACAAATGTCCAGGGTTCGAAAGTCCTGCTTGTAAACAATGTGGCACTTCATGCCTATGTTTTCCAGCATTCTTTGTGGTCACATCAAACGCTTGTAATCTGCTTGGATCCCATTGCCACTTACTGTTATAATTATGAAGATTACTAATATTATCATTCATGAGCATCAATGTAAAAAAATGGTCAAAACTTGTATATGACATAAGACAGCAATGATTATAATATGTTTTTGGATTCTATTACATTAGTACTGACCAATTTCCTTTGCAGAAGTCTGTAGACCTTCTTCCGACGGGCGCGGTCAACTCTTAGATGTTTGGCAATATGGAGTAGTGATGCTATCCACACAGGAAGTCTGCAAAAAGGGCAATATTTAGACATGAAAACAATCTGGGTGGTTTTGGGCATTTTTAACATGTTGTAGCCAGTAGTATATGATGCATGTCCAAACACCACTGCCTGTGAAATCCCACACACCATCAGCTTCTCAGAAAAGGCAGCAATTCATTTGCAGCACACTCTGATTTGTTTAGGTCACTTAACTACTTGTCTGTGGGGGGGAACTCCTTCTTCAGCCTGACAGCATCCCTCACTTCCAGTGTCCACCACTGGGTTCGGGGGTTGCTGCCACGACAGGCACCAGAGACCCTTCATCCACGACTTCGAGCTGCCACGTCGACAATGGAGGCAGAGAACATGGTCTACTCGGACTCAGTGTCCCCAGCCTCCCTGGGAATCTGGGAGAAGCTCCCCCGGAGGTGGGAGTTGAAGATCTCCCTGACAGAGGGCTCAGCCAAACGTTCCCAACAGATCCTCACAATACGTTTGGGTCTGCCAGATCTGTCCAACTTCCTCCTCCGCCCGCAGATCCAACTCACCACCAGGTGGTGATCGGTTGACAGCTCAGCCCCTCTCTTCACCCGAGTGTCCAAGACATGCGGCCGGAGATCAGATGAAACGACAACAAAGTCGATCATCGACCTCCAGCCTAGAGTGTCCTGGTGCCATGTGCACTTATGGACACCCTTATGCTGGAACATGGTGTTTGTTATGGACAAACTGTGACAAGCACAGAAGTCCAATAACAAAACACCACTCGGGTTCAGATCAGGGAGGCTGTTCCTCCCAATCACGCCCCTCCAGGTATCACTGTCATTGCCCACGTGAGCGTTGAAGTCCCCCAGTAGAACAAGTCCCCATTTGGAGCACTATCAAGTACCCCTCCCAGGGACTCCAAGAAAGCCGTGTATGTTGTGCAGCTGTTTTGCCAGAGTTTTGATCCAGGGTTTGGGTTGTCGAGGCCCCCCCTCCAACACACCTGCTACCCAAACCATATTGCATCGGCCCCTCATGGACCTTCCTGCAGGTGGTGAGCCTACTGGAATGTGGGCCCACGCCGCGCCCCAACCCCAGGCCTGGCTCCAATCCGGGCAACATAACAGTCCTTGTTGAATTCTTCATGATGGGCTTCTGAAATGCTCTTAGTCTGTCCCGTCACCTAGGACCTGTTTGCCATGGGAGACCCTACCAGGGGTGTAATACCCCCTATAACATAGCACCTAGGATCATTCAGACACACAAACCCCTACACCACGGTAAGGCGGCAGTCCAAGGAGGGGGTATTGTGAGATGTTGGGCAAAAACCTCCTTCCCTCAGTCAGAGCATTGAAGGTGGGTCATGGCTGGGTCTTCCAACATATGTATGCATGTGTGTGGTATTTCAGAGCACTATTGTCAGGGATGTGTAAGAGTGGAACAGGACCCAGATGCAGACAGGACCAGACAGCACTGATGTGGACCACAATACAGAAATACACAGATTTGTAGCATGGTGTGATGATGACCTGGTCTTTAAAAAAACAGAGGAGATGCAGTTTAACCCTAGAAAAGCCCTCCACTGTGAAACTATCTGACAGGTCTCCTGTTAATACCTTGGTGTTCTTATTGATAGATTTCTGAAATATTTGAAATTTAATAGATAGATGATAGATCATCATGTAGTCTTAACAGCCTACTATAATGTCACTAATATATACACTGTGTTACATATTACACATGCTTGGAATGAGAAATGATACAACCAAAAGAGATTCATGACATATAACTGAAAAGTATTAAAAAAGAACTTGTAGGCGAGAATGTAAGGCTGTTTACATGCCTTTAATTATGTGATTATTTTATAAAACATTGTTTTAATTGAATCTTTCCATGAATGTGTTGTTCAGTTGTTCAGACCAGGCATATGATTAATGTATAGCATAGGTTTTTTACATTTTGTGAAAGACTGCCCATGTACAGGGCCCAGAACTCCATGCTACCTCAGTGAGTGTGTCCATACTAAAATGAGGGCTGGGGACATGTGAAGAAAACATTTATCTTACCCAAATGAACAGCAGAGGTCAACATACACATCCATGAGTGCATTGATGGAGGGCATCAGCGTCTGTGGACCAACACACAGTTTGGCATGACATACAGCATATCTGATCGGCATGGTTACTACTTACTTACTACTCCAGTCCAGTTTGGATCAATTGATCAATGAAGAAAAAAATTGAAATTGAGGGGGAAATTCCTATAAAACATTTTTCACTGTTGTGGAAACCTCACTCGGTGTGTTTCATGGAGTGAACAGCAGGAGTATGTTGAGTGGCATCTTCCTGTACATGAACTGGTGCATTTAATACATTTTCTTTTTACACATCATCTGCTGTCACAGTTTTATTGTCAGATTTTCCAAATTTTGTCTTGTGTAACAAATCAAATTTGGTTTACACACATAAAAAAAAATCTAACAATGTGTGCAAAATATTAATAACATTCAGCTGTAGTGTCCTCAGTTTCATTGCTTGCTGGTCTAAGAAAAGGCTGATTTACTGAGGGGGTCTGATCTAATGTTATCAGCTTCAGATAACATCTTTTTCATTTACGCAGCTTGAAACACAATTCAACAGAGTATGAAACTATGAGTCACCTCTCCATTTCAAGGCCTACAAAGTAACTGTGAGACCCTCACCAAACCTAATTGCTGTTTTAAAATGTTAAGACGAGTAACTGTTAACATGTATATTAATAAAAGTAATTATTTGAACACATGCAAGTAACATTTAAGCCTGTAAAATGACATGTCATGGTCATGTGTGTCTGTGACAGTTACTATCATTTTCATGATTGCTTTTCAATTCATCATTTTCTGATTTCTTTAAACTGTTGCTTATTATTAACTACTGTTCTCTTTTTCTGGTTTAAATGCAGAGGGATGAGAAAGCCAAAGATATTTAGTTTTAAAGAACCATGCACAGTCTGAATGTTTGCCATTTTTACCTGATGAAAGAAAAGTCTGGATTGTTGCGGATGCACTGAATATTTCACCTGACCTGGCTCAGTGCTGGGTTCCACTGTGGGCAGAGTGAGCCTGCCTCCTGCAGGATCAGAGGCCTTCACCGCATCAACAGCTCACAACTTGACTTTCATCTGTAGCACTACACACCTGACTGATGAGTGTGATCTACATATTCATGTCCACGTGCTCGGTTTATTTCCGTGCAGCACTCACTGTGTCGCCCGCTCACACGATCTTCCCTCCTCCACCTGCTCCACCTCCTCCACCTGCTCCGACACACCGCCGCTGCTCGGCCCTGCTGCCCCCCCGCGGGCAGCCTCGGGACAGCTGCACGTTGAAGTGGAGGGGGGGCGGGGGGTGGACTTCATCATGACACCGCTCAGAGTGAGTGAGTGGACCCTGGAGTCCTCCACTGTCATCCTCCCCTCAGAGAGACCACCAGCAGCCTCCCTATGAAGCCTCTGACCTAATCTGAGGGATTATTTCCTCTCGTCTGAAAAGAGGTAAACCTTTGTTTACAGTTTTTCTCAGTCGCTTTGGTGCAATTCTCAGATCAGAATGTAAATTCTCATAACTATTAGTTCAACCTCCACATTTATTTTAACATTTATTATTATAGTTACTTATCCACATGATAGTAGCAATTTCTCCTTCCTCTGAACAAATTGCAAATGATTTTTGACATGTATCAGGTGCTTTCATACAATGCAATGCTGTTTTATAACATTATCATTTGCTTATGTCATGTTAGTCAAAATGAACTATACTTATGGATGCTGAATAGTCATTCACAATAAAACTAATAGTCTTCATTTCATTGCTTGAGTCATTACATACAAAATTGTTGAACTCATTGTCAAATTCTGTCAAGCAAATTTTATACATTTCTTTATTATTTTTTACTGGAAATGTCTCCTACATTGAACAATTGCTCTCAGGTGAACTTAAGCTTTCACTCACGAGGAGGTGTGTGAAGTATTAGTTGTAACCAATGACAAGCCACTTGTTCACAATCACTCAGGGAGGAATCCCATGAATCCATCTGCAAGAATATACTGTATGAGCCGAGCAGGTCACAGTGTGTACCTTTTATACAATTCTATGACATAGAAATGGAAGGAGTCCCATAGAGTCCCAATCCCATAGAGGAGTTTTTCTCTGCCTAGAGGTGGAAGGTGTCCACATACACAAATGGCCCTGCTAGCAGCCATGGATGCAGCTTGTGATGACATCACTGCAGATTCATGCAGAGTATGGATTCGCCACTCAAGGAGATACTTTCCTCGCTGCATTGCAAGAGAAAATATCCGTTGTGATGTCGATGAGAATATGAGGCCAAACGTCTGGATGTGCCAGAATGAAAACTGTACCCATGTTACAACACAGTATGTACTGTTACTGTATATTGTTCGCAATTGTACACAGCTCTACCAAAAGGATGTTTCTTATGTTTTTTTTCTGACTGACAGTGACTGTATGTTACTGTATTTTTCTTTTGCACAATGCTGTAGTATTGCAAAGAGCATATACAGTAAAAATGTGAAACATACGTATTCAGTGTCTTGTACTCACTTACTCCCCGAACTACAGCAATATGCAACTTTACTGTAGTTTTCAAATGGCTGCACCAAAGCAACAGAGAAAAACTATAATTATCAGCTGTATACTGTGTATCTGACCCACTTCATCACACTGCTGAATACTGAACTATGTGATCTTAAAACAGGCTCTGTCTAACAAATCCAACTACTGGAGATCAAAGAGGAGGTGAGAACATGGATAGATGAAATTTGAATTAGAGATAACTACTTTAGCTTTTTTTTTTTTTTTTGCAGGTTCTTTAGTTCTTACAGATCCATTGTAGTTATTAATATGACAGGTCCTGAGGTGAGTCTGTCAGTCAGGCACAGCAAATTATTTTTAAGTCCTTCTATTGAAGCTCAACAACAATGCACAAGGAGGGAATTTCATACCAAAAAGCACCACCAACCACAATATGGCAGTTCTTGTTTCTTTCTTCAAAACTGTCTCAACATGTTGACATTTCCCCGTCATTTGTGCTCATTTTGAAACAAGAAATAACAAAGAGCTAAGAGCATTTGTTTTAACTTTCCCTATCCAAACTGGACATCTTAGGAAACATCTAATATGTGTTAAAGGTATTGAGCTGTCACAAGAGTAATAAAAGTAAAAAACACAGGGGTTCAGATTACTGACTTCATTTAATAATACTGAAAATTATGCATACTGGACTCACTTTCCCTGAGATTTAACAGCTCAGCGTGCTTCAGAAAAAAATCATGGAGGTATTATGCAAAAACATTTTAAGAAATATGATCTCCAAAAACAAGATGAGCTTGCAAATCAAACATTAGGGGAACAAGAATGTAGATAAAATACTCATTCTTTTTTTATGAAAACTTGATGATACATATCCATGGCACAGTGCTGGCAGCTTTACATTTCATGGTTGAAATGGTTTTCAACACAAACTGATTTACATTGTGAATAACTGAACTCAGATTTAAGCCGATTCATGCGTCTATGTTTTACAGGCCGTCATGTTTCAGGATAACTTTCACACACAGGACTGCAGCAGTTGGTAAATTGGTTGTGTAACACAATAATAATTCAATACATGAACGTCAAACACAAGCAAAAATACTTAAAAAGCTCTTTAATTACTTTGATACTGTGTCAGTTCACGTCACATTGTTAATAAACCTGAATAAATAATTTATCTTATATCTCGCTTTTCTGTGACTTCCCTGTCCGTTCTGTTCATTTCAGAATCGACCGACTGCAGGTGGTGACTTTCACAGGACCTGAGCTAAAGCACAGGTCAGGCTTTGGATCACATGCAGTAGGATGTGTTGGTCTGTAGGAAAGTCCCTGGGCCCACTGGGTGTCTCTGTGAGCCTGCTGACCCTCAGTATGGTTTGCCTCCGACTGCTGCAAGCATCTCCTGCCTCTCTGCAGCCGTGGGCATGTCAGGTTTCACACCGTCTCTTCTTCTCTGAACCATTATGTCATGCTGCAAAAAAAAACAAACACAAAGACTTAGTTGTCCCCTATTTGCATAAGGAGCTGTGCTAGTGTGTATTAATGAGATACTGAGAAAGTATTGACTATATCATGACATCTTCGGGGTGGTGCCAGCTGGGACAAACATTTAGAGCAGTACATTACATTGTAAACTGGAAGTGCGCACTTTAACCAAAGAAAGGACATTAAGATGGAGCTCTTGATTAGAGCAGAAGTAGGTATCCTGTATTAAAATTACGTTTAGTGTTATCTGCCATTACTCTCATGACGACAGTAGAACATGAGACAGATAATCTGTGATAAACTCAGACTCTTCTCACTCCACCTGCTGCCTCTGAGCTCATTGGACAAGAATCCACCACACCTGAATCAAAACAACCAATCAGAACAGAATATCTGGCATGTGGTAACTCAGAAGTGATGTCATGGCAGACAAACAATCAGTAAACAACTATCAAGAATCACTTAAACAAACTAAGCACTGAAATATCCCTCCTTAGTCAACAACAGTTCACACAACAAAAACAAATACACAGAGGAAGGCCAATGAAGAAAAACAAGCTAAACAAACCTGTTCATGGTTGATATGAAAGAAAACAACAAAGATTTTTATTTCTTTTTTTACCTGCAGCCAAAAGAGAAAAACATGTTTACAGACTGGTCTGATAGTAACTAAAACTGTCTTGTTCACAGTGTTTTGTGGTTTATGAAATTGATTTTATCTTCTGTCCCATAACAAATGTTAATTAAGGGATGGATTTGTTACAGTGTTCTTAATAAGGTGGAACGAGATCATCTCTCTGGGTACTAAAGCTAGTGCTGCTGTGATCTTTACATCAAAAGCATTCAGACGGGCATTGTGTTAAAATGCTTACAGCAATATTACAGGTCTGACCTGTGCTCAGGTGACTCCAGGTCTTTTTCAGACATCAGACCATGTGTATTTATGTAACAAGGTGCATGTGTGAGTATTCAGGATGTATTGGCCTCTGTTGCTTCCATATTGACCTTTCTTTTTAAATCTGTCTCTTCTCAGTGCAACCACATTATGGAAGTAGAATGGTAAATCACTGGAAAAAGGCTTTTCACAAAGTTTCCATACTTTTAATTAGATAACTTTTTAATCACTTAACCATGTGGTTAAACAGATTTCTACTCATTTTTGCGGATTTTCCTCTTTTCTCTCACAATCTGCTGACCCTACTGAAAGCGAGTTACCTTCATGACACATGCTGCCCACCCATCTCTGCCCTTCATTGTGCAGGCATCCCAACCTACCAGTGAGTGTCTCTTAATCTTTCTATGATGTCTCATTTACATTTGGAACCAACCAAATGTCTTGCCGAATTCTTTTTCCTAAGAGTTTGTTCTCACTACAAACAACAAACACTCACCCAGTATTTCCTACAGTTCTTATATCTCTGGAAATAGGCTGAACACATGCTTTTATCATAGTTGTAGGCATCCAAACACTTCTGGGAGGCATCACTTTCCTGAAAAAAAAAAAGAAGTTTCCACAACACAACAGGATTAGATACTTAGAGACACTGTCACATCCCAGCAGGCAAGATTTGAAAGGTTGGTTGGCTTACTTCAATGCATGGGTTAATGTCCTGATTCCGTAATTTTCTAGCATTTTTAGCCATTTGGATCTGCGTACAAATGGACAATATTCACAGGTTTAGATTTTCTCAGAAGTAGGAGCATGTTTTACCTCCTCAGTGTGTGCATGTGCATTACAAGTTGATTGTTTGTTGGTAGTGGAGGTAGATTATAAGGAGAGATGAATTTTATTAAGACCAAAGTTATTAACAAAGGGAAGATTCTACATATTTGCTCACAGAAGTCTCTCCAATGTGAGGATTTTCTCTGTTATATATCACAGAAAACTGAATATCTCTGGGCTTTGGTTGATCTCCTGGACAAAACAAGACCTGTACAGATGTGATCTTGGACTCTGTGGAGTTGGAACATCTCACTCCACTCACAACATCTGTTAAAAGTCTATTGAGAACAAAAAATATAGACATTTTTCACTTTTCATACTAAATAAATAGAGAGATATTTATAACACAATGTATCTGGATAAAATCTTTAATTTCTGAAAAACTTTGAAAGAGAGAAACGGAACACCTGCCATATTTCTGAAGCTTAACCAGGAAATGGTTGGTGTCTTCTTACTTCTCACTATCCCCCATTTAAAAGATCTTTAACCAAGAAAAACTAAGCATTTTTCCCCACTGTACGATGCCAAACACGATGATAAACACATTCGGTTGCTTACTAGTGGAGCTGAATTATTAAGTGCATGAATGACCGTTACATACACTGTATGAATCTCTGAAATGATTGAAATCCAGCATGTTTTAGATGTCTGGTACTTCACTATAAACGTAGTTCCCCAAACCTTAGCTTTACATGTGCATTATATTTTGGAAATTTTCTCGACACTTGTCTGTACAACTTTGGTAATAATGGAACCACCAGTGGATCTGCCGAGCTGACAGACTTTTTAATCAAGCAGTCAGTAATGACATTCTTCTACTGATTAGGTACCTGTTTGTTTCAGAGCTCAGTTGTTGTCAAGTGTTCAGTTACCAGCTGCAAGAAGTGAGGTCAGAACCCAGCTGATGGTGGATTTTTAAGGACAATATTGATATTTATGAGTGTTTTTGGCAGTCTGAAAATTGTGAAAATTGTGTGTGAAGGAGCATTTATGTTTAATGGGGACAAACACCTGCAGTTGAAATTAAAGTATAGTTACCTTCATACACTGTATGTCATTCACACATTGTGCCATCACTCTCCACAGTGTAGAATAGAAAATAAGGCTGAGAGGGATTTTTATAGTTCTTTTTTTATCTTAATGTGTAGTATGTATGCCGAAGTGAAGAGTGTCTTTTCCTTAAGTAGAAAATGTCTTTGTTAGCGTCGATAAATCTATCGAATAAGCGTATATTCCTTAATTGCCACTTTCTTAGTGAAGTTTGGCACGGCTCGGCCCCCCTCCCACCCCCACTATACGTAACGCTGCCACAAAGTAACATGTTGACCTTCAGTGATGAAACCAAACAGACAGACAAGGCTAGTAGAAGGACTGAGGTCAGGAGAGAACGGAGAGACACCTGCACAACATTTATACGTACCTTTTACAAATACAAGCTTTTATCCAGCAGTAGGCTAACGACCTGTGCCTGCGCCTATATCCACACCAGTGAAGGTTATCCACTTTTTTAAGAGACCAACGTTAACTAGCGGGCCTATTCACACTTCCTGTAGCTATTCAAAAACGCTGACATTTATATTCCCTTGGAGCGCTGCAAACTCTTTGATAACTAGCCAGGACAGACTATACATTACATAGAGCTAAGCGGCACATCGACAGACACCTCGGCTGCTGCTTGCCGTCATGCTCCACACTACACCACTCTGGTAGCAGCAACAGCGCACCAGGAAAATCATCCATAGCGTCACCAACGACTGACACTAACATCAGCCAATAAGAGCCCCTGAAAATTACCAATGTAGACTGACAAGCTGAAGAGCCAATAGGATTTCTGTGTTGGCATGTTGTCCTTCCTATCCTTGTAAATTCGACTTAACCAGGTTTAAACGATTGACAGTATATCTAGCAAGTCCAAAAATTGAGTTTTATTGAAAGGGACTGTAACTGACATTGAAGTGAAAGTGGCAGCGCCTTACACAAATCAAAAAGCACAAATAGGCGGGACTTGAAATGGGCGTGGCCAGATCATAGTGCGGTTGCATCGCAGCGCATACACAATGGCTGCTCGAAAGAGGGGAAAGCAAACAATTTTCAGGCCCGCCGCGTCTAGCAAAAAATATGAGAAAAAAATTATTAAAAATTCGGAAAATAGTTGAAAGTCAAGAAAAACTCAACAGAAAGGATGCTAAAGCGTCCGGGGTAAGTTTGATGTAAATTAAGTAAACGGTTATTCAGTTCTTGAATTAAAATATCGGGGTTATTTAAATTATGAGAGAGGGGTGAGCTGGGGAAAAAGTTTGTGTTAATCAGTACCCAGTTTGGGACCACAGAGAAAACCAAGGGAAGGCACAAGTATTGAAAATTTAAAAAATAAATGATGTCACTGATGATATTAGTGTCACGGCGCGTGTCCACGAACATTAAAGATCACAGAAACCCGCAGAATGAAGGAAAGTTGAGCAAAGTTTAACATAGCCTCATATCTTTCTTTATTTTTCTAAGTCTATAATAACAGGGACAGTGCGATGAGCACTCACAGGACCGGGCGCACTTGAATTCAGCAATAATGTCTGTTTTTCCGCTGCGTGCGTTCACATTTCTCTTTGCCTCATATGGGCTCCGCACTTCATCAGCAGCAGTGTCAACAGATCCTTCACAGTCATGCATCTCCTCTCCTATAGCTGCTATAACGTGAGAAGCAAAGCGTGTGGCGGCTGCGGGGCTGTGTGTCGCGCTGCCTCTGCTCGGACACAGCCTGCGTTAAATCGCGTTTTCACCCGCTGCAGGTATCGATCACTGTGACAGATCAGGCACACACACACACACACACACACACACACACACACCGTCCGCGGACACAAGTGACTTTTCAATAAAGCAGCAAAATGGAGGGAGGACTTAAGGCGAACTAATTAGACACTGCTGAAGTTGTCCCGACGTGCGGCACACACACACACACACACACACACACAGAGCAGCCTGCGCTCGCTCGGATCTCTGAGGCGAGCTGCTTTGTGCACGTTAGTCACTAAAATGTAAAGATGTGGTCCCACAGCTGCGGCTGATCTCACACAGGAGCCCGTCCTGCTGTGGCCCCTGAGCAGGCTGGATGGAGATTTGTTGTCGAGCTGAAGCAGTCAGGCTCGTTGGTGTCTGTGGTTAGAGACTGATATTAAAACAGTTCCTGAGAGGAAGTGTGTTGTCAGTGTTGGCTCAAGTCTCTGCTTACACCTGTTCTATAGGCCACCTTCAGACAAAGCTGAGCTCTCTGAGGTAGACCTGGTCTGCAGATTGTCTGGAAACAGCATGACTGATTCTGCTCTTGTACATAATGAATCACATCAGCCTGTGTTTGTATTCATCAATCCAGCGTAGTCTTGGTGTGTGATACTTACTGGGACATAAACATAAAGACAGAGAGAAGATAGTTCATTCTTTGATTCACATGTTTTGTGTTTTCTTTACATGGCACTGTAAATGCCATGTGAACTGAAAGGGATCTTTCTGTATGTTTGCAAAGACAGGAGGAAATCATGTTGACATGTAGAAAGGGGAGGATGTTGTCGATCCTGCATGTGTGTCTGACTCGCTGCTCATCTGCTCTCACAGAAATGAAACACTGTTCCCTGGCTTGGTTTTAAGTTTCTCAAAAATGAGAAACATTCTTTGTATGGATCATGTGCTTGTTTCTCTCTTAGCTGATAAATGTTTGGAGAATTTAAATGTTTTAATAATGTAAAAAATCATTTTCTACCATTCTTCATTTTATTGCTTTGTAAAAACCTGCAATTCTATTTTCTCTACCTAAGTTCTTTTCAACACAAATGTTCCGGTTTTATTTCTTGTTCTGCTGTCAGTAACTGAAGCTGTGATTACAGAGAATTTTGTGCAGTAGCATCCTGCTGTTGTGCCAGGCATTTTTGTCTCAAAGTTAATATTAACTGTATTGTAGTAATATTCACTTAGAGTAAGAAATTCCCCCAAAATTAGAGGTTGGAGATTATTTAAGAATTATTTCTATTTCTTTTGATAAATTAGTATCATGAGTATTAAAGTTAAGGCAAGTGGCTAATTTAAGTTAATAAAAACACAGAAGCTTTCCACTGCATTAATATTATCATTGTCATTCATAATTATTTAACAAGAAAACCGTGACAAGTAAAATGTGAATCATAAACTGTATATTCATGTCCTATAACAAAATGTTGCCTTTAAATTAAGGGTCAGAAAGAATGAAATCATTTAACTTTTTTGCTTAAAATACAGAATGTTTTTGCTGTTGTGGAAAAGTAAAGTTCTTTAAGATTTCAAACACTGATATGATTTAATTATTGCAAAACAGTTTACAGTTATCAGAGTAGTAATATGTAGTAATTTAGTTCATTTCAGTTATAAATCTGTGAATCACTGAAGATGTAAGTGATTGAAATAAACCTTCATTTCAATAGCAAATGTTTCAAAGATGTATTCTTCTAACAACTCTAATACTTTAAAGGTAGAGAATAAATTCAATTTAATCACAATACAGAAATATGACTGCTAAAACCCTTTCCACCATCAGAATGAGACAGAAAAAAAAATCTGTAATTGAAAAGTTTCTGCAGTGTGCTGTATGAATAATATAGTCCTTAAAACTTTGTACCAGCACTTATCTGTAGCTAGGTGATGGTATTAGATGAATAAGCATTTCTCAAATTTGATGGATTGCTGACTAATAATTCTCCTTATGTAGGTTTTTAATATTGTGTAAATTTTAGCTAATAATATGAAGGGAATGTGTAATATATCTATCTGTTTTTATTTTCTCTCTGCTGGATATCTCTTGTGTTCATACAGCACACATTAATATATCAGTGTTTTATTCAAATAAATCAGAGGTAATATTGATTTTGAATCATTTTGAATATCTTCCATGTGGTATTAGTAGCATTATCTGTTTTACTACCATACTTAATATGCCCTTGTTATTATATATACCAGCATGTGGCTGTTACCCATATATATAAATGTTTTTCTAACATCACAGCAAAGCAGCCATACTGCTCCATTCATTCCCACACAGTATAAAATTCAGCCAACCAAGACATTGGTCGAAGTAAATGAATCCATCAAATTAGCTCTAAGTACAGACCACTGCGAGCAGCACTATGGGAGGCTGGTGTTTTCCTGACTTTCCTGTCTCTTTTCTTTGTATTGTCTGTATTTGTATAAAACTTTGGTGGAGAGGAGGTGAAATTATTTCTAAATTCTTGCTTGTGTTGTATGTCACTTTGGACAAAAGCATCTGCTAAAGGAAATTGTAGAACTGTAGAAATTAGATGGTAGTTTCATGCAAATGTGGCAGCAAAAAGGAGGGTGATTGTATTTTAATGGTAGTTGGCCCTTTGACATTACAGACTGAGAATAAACCACCAAAGACCTAGTGTAATATATGCTTGCACCATTTATTTCATTATTTGGTGATTTCACCAATAACTACATTCATTTATTTTCAGAAATGTACAGCAGCTAGTGCTGAAAAACCTTTATAAAGTATTCAAACGCTGCTCTCTCCAACCCGGTTTAGTGTTAGCATGGCAAGAAAGTCAACAATCAGTCTGCAGTGAGCTGATTATTGATGAGCATTTTTACCAGGATGCATTGTACAGCTGGGGCAGCTGTGGTTCAGAAAGTACAGCGGATCAAAGGGTGGATGGTGTGTAATGTAATGTCCCTGTAATATTCCACTGTACAGCCTGCTGCTTTAACACATTAGAACCAACAATCCACTAAAAGACTAAAGTATTCTGATTCTGATTCTTAGTGACTCCCATTTGACGTCATGGTGTGTAGGACCCACACCGAGAGCCACCAGTGATCATCCTCTCAGTTTTAGTAAATGGCAAACATGCAAAAGCATCACTGTGGTACTTTAAGTCAAGTGATGATACTTTAAACTGTTTAAGGAATAAAAATATAATTATAATATATAATTATATCTTATATCTTTTTTTGTATTTATCATGTTAATGCCATCAATTTGAAATAAGCATGCAAGTAACACCCACAGAAAGTATTTTTTGAGGGTTTTTAATAAATTGCAAAGACGACAGATCTCCCATTACCCCCAACCAATATTTATATATTTTAGCATTGTTTGGGGAGCCTAAGACTTAAGAATTTCATTACCAATGATTACTGTTGTAAATTGTTGTG
>JBAJHX010000046.1:408828-423987 GCA_037176925.1 Amniataba percoides | reverse complement strand
ATACTAAACATCATAACAATAAACTAACAATGAAACTATGTCTGTCGATCAAATAATTTGTGTTCATGGCTCCTACAATATAAATGGCTAAACCAAAGGATTTCACATCAGTATAAAATATGAAATGTAAATTAAATAATATCGTTAACATAAATGATTATGATTAGCAGAATTGACTACTCAGACACAGTGTTTGAAAAAGAGACAATACCATTATTTATTCAGTCACAAATCTCTGGCTTCATCAGCTGAGGATCCACTATGCTGTTATAGTATCTCATTTCATCAAGCAGCTTATTTAATTCTGTGTATAAAAATAACAAATCCTGAACAGTAATCTGTCATTGACATGGATTAACATATGGAAGCAGCAGATGTTTTTATCACACTCAGCAAGACTACATCACACACTAGACCAGCACCAAAGAACACACACTGTGGCAATGTCAGGATCTTTTGCACATCACCAGTTTACTGCTTTGAAATAGAAGCCTTTATCTGTAATCCAATGGGAATTAGAGGGAGGTACAGCTTTTTTTTTCCATTTAGTAGCGAAGGACGTTTTAATTTTGACTCTGAAAAGAGTCAAGCTTCATTGAAATTAAATGTTCAGTCAAGATCTAGAACACAGGGGCCTGCATTATGTCATAAGATTAGTGAGTTAGCCCGCTCTCCTTAAACTCAGGTTTTCTCATATCACAAAGCTGGCTCTCTTTTAATGGTTGCTAGATCGGTAAACAGTAACCGATGCTGCATGGCTAACCTGCTCCACAACAGATTCATCAGATCAAAACGTGTCAGTGACATGAAAGATTCAACACAAATAGTTGCTACTAACTTGTGTCTACTTTGGATGGCTCACCACTCTAATTAATTATATTAACTTTAATTTCTGACAGGATTCCTGATAAGATACATGCTTTGGCACTTTTATTTCATAACATATACACATTATCTCAGTCAGGGAAACCACATTAGGAATAACTACTTTTCTAACCTCTCCTGTCCTCTTTCACTACTTAGAGCTTTCTATGTGTGTCTAACATTTATACTCCCTCTGTCACATGAACATGATCGGAAAAAGCTTAGAGTTAACCGAGCCAGTTAGCCAGCTCACCAGGATGCCTGGCGTTTGGCCCACAGAGGACAGGTAACCCAGAGAAAGCCAGATAAAGCTAAAGTTGCTTTGTGAATCTCAGACCAGTATTCCTGTTGTTTTATTTTGATTTAGATATAAGCTATAAGTTATAAGATATAAGCAAACTGCCAGCTGATCTATTCAGATGATCCTTTCTCTCTCTCTCTCTCTCTCTCCCCCCCCCCCCCCTCTCTCTCTCAGGCCCTTGAGTCCGGGCTGTGTTGAGCACATAAAACTGGATAGAATAATTGCATCAGTACTGGTCGGCTGCTGTGCCCCTGTCCATGTAGCTGGTCTGCCTTAGAGTGCCATGGCCACAGGAACCCAGGGCCACCGTGACCACGTCCTGGAGAAAGCCAAGCTCGTGCCACCCACGGGGAGGCGCAGGAAGGCAGAGGGGAAGCCAAAGAAGAATTTCCCCTGCCAGGAGTGTCAGAAAGCTTTCAACAGTCTTGAAAAGTTGAAGGTGCACTCGTACTCTCACACAGGAGAAAGACCCTTCCGTTGCTCCCACCCCGACTGCACCAAGGCTTTCGTCTCCAAATACAAGCTGCTACGGTACAGACAAGCAGCATCGCATAGAGGGCTGCAGCATGTTGCTTTTCTCTTTACACCTTTAGTAACATAGTGCTCAGTAGTAGTCAGAATGATGTCTTGATGAATACTAGTTTCTAGGTATTGTGTTTATGTGTTATATAAAGCATGCCTACTTAAAACGTGATTGCAACAATTCTGAGTGCTCATAGAATGTGTCTGTGTTCCAAGGCATATGGCAACTCACTCGCCAGAAAAAAACCACAAGTGTTCATACTGTGAGAAAATGTTCCACCGCAAGGATCACTTAAAGAATCATCTACACACTCACGACCCATACAAGGAGGCGTTCACCTGTCAGGAGTGTGGAAAGAGCTACAACACCAAGCTGGGCTTCAAACGCCACCTCGCCCTCCATGCCGCCAACAGTGGAGACCTCACCTGCCAAGTGTGCCTGCAGCCGTTCCCCAGCACTGGGGTTCTTCTGGAACACCTCAAAACACACGCCGGCAAGTCCTCTGGAGGGACCAAAGAGAAAAAGCATCGCTGTGAGCATTGTGAGCGGCGATTTTACACACGCAAAGACGTGCGACGTCACATGGTGGTGCACACTGGACGCAAAGACTTCCTTTGTCAGTACTGTGCCCAGCGCTTTGGTAGGAAGGACCACCTGACCCGCCACGTGAAAAAGAGCCATGCCCGGGAGTTGCTGAGGGTGAAAACCGAGCCAGCTGATTCGCTGGAGCCCGTTGTCTACGATTTAGCATCTGGGGGAATCAAGGGCGAGCTCCCAGGAATGCTGACACAGAGGCCACACCAGTACGCAGGCCCTGTCCTGGACACGGAGCCCTTCCCCACTCCCACACACCCCTTTTCTCTTAAGTACTCGCTGGGCCCCAACTTTACCTCATACACCGTCTCCTCACAGGAGCGGGAGCAGAATCTAAAGGGAGAACTGGAGACCTACCTGATGGAGCTGCAAAACAGCATGCCCTCCTCATCCTCTGTAGCCCAAGAACCCCAACCCTCCTCCTCCAAGCTTGTGCTGGAGACTGAAGGTGGCATGCTGGAGGAAGCGAGTCAGGAGGTGTCCCTGTCCAAAATGTCCACACCTGTAGCAGCAGCCACAGCAGGCGACTCTCTAGCCTCATCCTCCTCCCTGATGGACTTCTCACAGCTTTTCAACTTCCTGCCGCTCAACGGGCCTCCGTACAACCAGGCAGGGGGCAGCGGCGAGCAGGGCGTCGTCTATCCACCCAATGAAGAGCCCACACCCCTCGTCCAGCTGCCTCCTCAGACCGCCGAATGCCCAGAGGCTGCAGAGAGTCCACTTCAGGGGCTCCCCTCCTCCTTCATATCCAGCCTGAGCACACCCACCACACTGCCCCGCTTTCATCAAGCCTTTCAGTGATACCGTATATATTGCGCATGGCACACAAGCAATCTAACATACTGACAAAACATGAAGAGCTACACAATCACACCAGCAGGCACAGAAATGACATTTTATTAGCACTTATGTCCATTTAATATGACAACATAAGCAAACACCATAACACACAGCAGACACATTATGATCAGCAATGACAACAAAAACAATTTCCAAATTCTGTTTCCTGTTACCTACAAGTTTTATCCTGATATGTTCTGATTATCAGAGGAAGGTGTACTTTTCAAAGACCTGCAGGTTCAATACACACATACATCTTATATCACACCAGCAGAATTAAGCTCTGGGCTATCCTCACAAAGATCAGCACAGCTTGGTCTCACAGTTTTGGCATAGCACTGCTCTGTGCACACACATACAGATTAATGCAAAACCCATCTTTTTTTTTTTTTTTTTTCTGTCAACGCAGCTTAACCATGACAGTGAGAGCAGGAATCTGGAAGTTGAAGAGTTTTCAAATAGATGAATTATTATAGGAATTTGGTTGCAGTGACATTTTCCCCACATGACCCCCGTGCTTTAGAATAGATCGATTTTAGTATGTAGATTTTGCAAAGTATATTGTTTTTCATGCAGCACTTTGAACTTTGTGTCACCTGTCATCACAGTTGACCTTTGTTTTATGTTTTTTTCTTATTTGTGGAAGGGACCAATCTGTAGTTTTGTGATGTTTTCGCCCATTTACATCTATTTAATATATCACCTACTATAAATTATTGCTGACCATTTTCTAAAAAATACCATATTCCAGGAAGCTATTGTGTTTCATTCTTTTTTTTTTTAGATCAGTTTACTTCAGTCTGGTGATCCATTACAGTGATTGTGTCTGCTTGTAACATCACCATGTCAGCAGTAAAAGCAGACCCAATGTTCAATAAGCTGAATTATATAGCCCCATTTCAAGTCTAATGTGTAGTGAAATCATTGGAAACCAAAACCTTCCTGGAAGTTAGGAAAACAAAACTATAAAGATTTATCAAACATAGTATTTTTAGCAAAATGTGTATGTGATTGGTAGTAAATGGCTAAAACATGCAAAAACATTGATGTAGTCCCTTTGACCAATATATAAAGTAGTTTAAAGAAGTGTATTCACATTTTTACAGACAAGGTACAGAGTAGGAACTACTGAGCAACAGAATTATAGTTTTACATTTCCTTTTGGTAGTTAGTAGATTTTCTGGTCAAGTTTTATCTTAATTCTTCAGCAGTGGGGATATATTCATAAGAGCCGAAACGTGTCTTTTATGGAGTTTCTTAGCCACCCATTAAACCCTAACCAAAGTCAACCAAACATGGATAGAGCTGGCTTCTACCTGCTGACACATTGCTGTAAGGTTTTTCAACATATAGAATGAACAGACACCAATGGCTGTCATTCTCCAATCCCCCATTTAAACACTCTCTCCATCGCAGACACAGCATCCCCAGTTGGAGTGTTAAGATCAACTATGTATTTGGATTAACAGGTACCAGTTCAAATGCTCAACCATGAAAAACCACGGCACTCAAACACACACACACACACACCATTAATGAGCCTTACCCAGTCAGCTAGCTGAATGGATCTATGTTAACTATCGCACTATAGTTATCTTTTAGGAGGAATGAGTACTGCAGGCTCAGTGTGTCATTGCCGATGGCCATGAACTGGACACAGAGCTGTTCCACTCCATCCTTGTTATTGTCAATGTGCCTTATTTTTCAAAGGCTTAAAAATACTTTCTATCTATCACCCAGCCAGCACTCTTTCAAGGAAGAAGGAAGTTATTACTGCGAAACTGCATATTTATACACAAAGTAGCTCCTTCGTTTCTTTATTTTCTGTAGTTAGGCACCTGTGCTGCAGATGACTTACCTTGTCTATGACCGTTGAACTGAAACTAAACTTTTTAGTTGTGGATCAGATGCTAGATACAGAAAGCTAATTTTACAAATCAGTGCCTTTAAGTGTTTATACCCTGACTGACTACTTAAGTATGCCTGTATAATGTGACAGAACACAGCTCTGCCATGAATTCTACTTTGATGGTGCTCATAATGTTTTTGTATTATTGACATTGTGAGGAAGGAATTATGTTCTGTTGGATAGTGGTTTTAATATTCTAAATATGAAAACCACTTTTCAATGTAATACACTTTGGCACAAGACCACCACCCATTATGAACTCCATAATAAATAAATTCTTACCTTTCGAACATAAAAAAAAACTGAAAAATGGTAAGCTTTCAAAAAAAAGTTCATGGCAGACTTGTTGTTTTGGATCACATGAGATTATGCAGGTGTACTGAAGTGATGAGTCAGTGTATGTGGTACCTTGTACCATTGTATTTTATGTATCATAAAAGATCATCATACGAGGATTAGGGCCAGATGTAAATTTGAGTTTAGAATTTAAAGTTAGAATTCTGAAATTAAAGTCAGAATTCAGTGTGCACCACGAAGATGAACATTGCAAGTGAAATTGAGAATTGCCTGATTAATGGCAATTATAACAAAAAAGTAAGCTCTGTTTACCAAATATTCCAGCCACTCTATTTTTGCACAAAGCTCTAGATATAAAATATACATAAACAGTACAGAGATTTATCCAGTGTTAAACAATGTAGAATTCCTTGCAACTTTATGTGAAACTGCAAAATCTTGCTGCTATTTTGATAATTTAGCCAAAAGTATGGTTGCTCTGAGAGGTCATTCCAGAGCTACTTAAGAAAACACATGCAACCATGCGAAACACACGCGAATGAAGTCAACATTTTCATCAACTTGACAACATATGCTCTGCACTGCCCCAACAAAAAATATGCTACAAATACACAAAACCATACAGCAAATACACAACAGGTGGGCACTAAGAAGTGCAGAACACAGCTCGGGAGTGCTTACTGTTGCCACAGTTGATCTCTCACAAAGTTACTGAAGCTGAATTTTTACTTCTGTGGATTTGTCATCCCTTTAGGATTGTTTAGAAATTTCCGTTGCCACCTTGTTTAGCACACTGCATGATAGTTAGTGATTTTCCGACTTATTCTGGAAGCTCAAGTGCTTGAGACATGAAAATCTTTTGGGACAAAGATTTGGGACAGTTTTGAGAGCTAGATGCTGCAGGTTCTCTCTATGAGCTGCAGAAGTTAAATGCTTGACGGGAAACAATTTAATGTAGATTATGCTAAGAACTGGGACTTTACCCTACATTGTGGATGATTGATCTAATTGGCTATGCAAAATTTTTAAAACACCACTCACATTTAATTGCCAACACTTCCATTATCATTTTAGCCATTATTCCATAAAATGTGTTCAGCCTTTTCCAAATGCTGCACACATGTTGTCAGACTGATGAAGATGTTTTGTTAACTTGCCTGTGTTTTGTGTGTTTGCATGTGTTTTCTTACACTGCTGTGCATTGAACTCTCAAACTGATAGAATGTGAGAGAAATATTTAGGATCTTAAGAAGAGTCAGAGAATTGTATTAGTAACTGTGCCACACTCTTAAATGTTTTTCCCAAACATCCATCATTTTTCACCCCTGTTTTGAAGAATTTGTGAGGTGTGACCTGCGTGGAAAACATGCTTTACTATGTTCTCCATCAACATGCTGGTCTCCTGAGCCACATTCAGAGAATTACAGTACTTTGGAAGCTCCACTGAGCTCCATAATACTAAATGGCCAAATCAGTTCAGCTTGATGAGTTTTATTGAAAATAGATGTCCACAGCCACAGGTTTCCTCTGGCAATGCGCCACGTGTTTAGAGTGAAGTTGAAGCCGCCCCCTAAAAGACAAATCACTTGCAAAGTCTGTGGACATTACATTATCTGAAAGCTAAAACCACGATGGAGCTGAGACAAAGACTCTTTGATTAAACAATCATTGAAACAGTGATTGAAATACTGATTATAATTACAATGATGATCCCGGACATTGTGCAAATGTGGATACAGATTCATATTAGCTTTTTAATCATAACATTATGCCAATTTTGCCTGTAGTATTACTGTATCTAAGCATGCAGATAGTTAAAGTTTTGATTTGCAGAGATTTTGAGATATCTGCCTCCACTTACAAGCACTGAAAAATTTAACCCAGTGTCCTTCAGATTGTCAATGCAGGAAATAGTGTGCCCTGTATGAGATGCAGTATGTAAGAGTAGGATGGTCAAGATAGTGGATGGGCATGTATCACGTCCATACAGGACACAGGAGTTTGCGTTCATCAGAGACCTGCCATTAGCTTCCTTTAATTAGCATGACCGCAGTCTTTCCCTGACCATGACCATACCTGAGTTTCCTTGCACAGAGATTGCTGAAAGTGGGAACGTGATCTGGGGTTTACAGAATTGAACAATATCAGTGGTCTTGTTTGGCAAGAGGGCTGGAAAGATTTAAAGTAATAGACACAATCACAAATGTATTGGATAATCCACATACATACATCTTTATGAAGAATTTAGATTTTACAAAACTAGCTGTCATAGTTATCCATGAAAACTACTTATACCATACTTTCTCAGTACCTGACATTTTTTAAGTAGAAAAAGATGTTTTCTTAAATCAGTTTCTCAAAAGATTTCAAAGGTTTGTAGGCTCTAGAAGCTCCACAGACCACATTCAGTTTACCTCCATTGTACAGGTGTGGTGGTAGAAGACTCAAACACATGTTGTTGTTTTTTGTGATTTAGATTAATTACATCTTTAATTGAAAAAAATCCCAAATTGACATTAATTTTTTTAAGCATGTGATGTTTTGGTCTCATCATTTAAATTTTAAAATGGTATTTTTGCTATTTCCTGAAATTGTTCAGGGCTTCTACCTCTAAGCCTGTGTGTCTGAAGGTTACTGTTAATTGAGAGATTTAGAGGGATTAAAAATAACATTACAACTGTATAAAGTGAAACTCCACCCGTCATGCTATTCACTGTTAATCAAACAGTGGTTGATGGTCATGAGTAGTGAAGAAACTCAGTGAGCACTAGCTGCATTTCATCTCAGACTGACAGTCAGTGCAGAGTCCTCAGTGTCTGAAACAGTCCACACAGGCACAAATGCACATTTCCAACATGTCTTCTTTCAACATGAAGTCATGCACAGTAGCATCACTGCTCAGTCATCAGTCATCACAATCATCTTCAAATCATACAAAGCAGATGTACCTTATTTTTCATGCAATATGTATCAAGTGTTTGCTGTCATTTAAAAGAAATGTGGAAAGTGACACAATGGCACAAATAACAGCTGTGTTGAAACAGATGCAAGCCACAGATGTAATTTTATACATCGTTTCCCACAGGTTAACTCTTACAGTAGTATTCTCTAACATCACCTTTTACTTAAAACCCTCTAAATTCTGTTAATGACTCCAGTGTGGAGTCTTGCGTTGAATATTAGACTGTGTGAACATCATACACCTTCAGCGGAGTGTTGGAATAAGCAGATCCAGAATACACCTGTCATAGATAGTGGGCCTATTAAGTTTAAATCTGAGGTTCAAGACTACAGTTAGCACTGCTACTTGTCTTGACTGTGATGAATATTCAGAATTTCTAAAACTGGCATCATTGAGTTGAATAGTAAGTACAGCTGTTGCTGCTCATATAAAGCTGTTTAGTTTGAATTCATTTTTTTTTGTCCCTTTAGGGAAAAATAGAACTTTTTTTTTTTTTTTTTCCATCCTGGGTAAAATGTTCTGATTCTGGGCTGACAAATGAATAAATTAATAATGCAGTTAACATCATGCAGGCAACCACTAGGTAGCAAAGTAGGGCTGAGTATCCATTGAAGTGTGTGTGTTTAGCACTAAATACCAAAATCTGTTCTGAAGGCATGTCTGGTCAGACTCACAATTTTATTAACTTTTTCCACTCAATAGTTCCTGATTTAAAGTTGAAATGAAAACTGAGGGAAGTGCATACCTGTTGTAGGTGCTGTCTCACAAAGCATACATTATAAAAAGGGAAATCCACACTAATAACTTGGTTTTGGCAAACTGCCTTCAAATTTAGGCTGTATTTTATTACAGTTTTTGTCCAACTGCTTATTTGACATTTAAACACTGAGTCATCTGACCAAAGTTCAAAGGTCAATTTCCAGATGAGCACTGTTTAAATTGCTAATACTGGTCATCACATTGCCTGTTGAAAATGATTCAATACTCAAAGGTGATGTTAACTGATGTGTATTATTTCATAAAACCAAGATTACATATTTCATCTGTAGAACACACCTAATTTTGACACGTGTCCTTTTTAACTCTCAAGAGACATTGGACTGCGCACTATATGTAAAAAATGTGAACCTCACAGCCTACATGTTGTCAGACTTCACCTTTTGCCTTCTACCAGAGCAGTTAACAGATGGTGCATCTTAGCTCCATGAAATGTTTGATATAACCCAATAGTGAGGTTATCATTACCTCACATACTCTTTTTTTTTTTTTTTTTTTTTTACTCCATGATCCTAATGATAACGAATTAGAAGTGCTAAGTCCCCCTCTTTCCTTCCTGAATGACAGGACTTGATGAGACCTGAATGGAGTGATACTTTTCGGGGTTGTGTGAAACGTAGAGTTGAATGTGGAATGTTTCAAAGCATTTATGGAAGCGTTTTGCTATTTGTATCTTGTGAAGATTTGTGGTTTTACAAGAGATGTTAGCAAGCCGCTTGTTTTTTTTGTTTTTTTTTTTGTAATCCTAGCACTTTTTGTAAATTGAATGCCTTTATTTCCTTCAATACATTTTGTTTAAAATCTTCATTACAAATGTATAGATGATATATTTAGCTCTTTCAGAGAACAATAACATGTAAATACAATATAAAATGTTTTATTTTTACAGGTACAATTTTGACAGTGTTCTTCCTATCAAAGTGTCATTTTTGCTTTACTTGCACAAGTGTTCTGTGTATCTCATTGGGGGGTCTTGTAACAAACAATGTACTATGAAGACAGGTTTTTGTTGCCTAGTTTTTCAGAAGGCTGTGTCTATTGAACCGCTGGTTTAGGTGAGAGCACAGACAACCATGAAGCTTAAATGGATTGTTACAGCACTTAACTATATCATCTTGTCATGGGGTGTTAAATTAGTTGGTAAGAAGACAAATAAGATAAATAGACAATAGCTGCCAGGATGATTTTGTCCTTTCCCATAATCCTTTGACCTCATTATGAAAATATATTACTTGATTTCTTGGTGATTTCTGTCTGAAAGCTGTTGCATGAACACACAATTTCCAATCAGTCAATTTGATGTTTCAACTGAATAATTCATTTTGACTGTATGACAGGATCCAGGGATTTGATGTGGGGAGAAGATAAAAGAAAAGAGAAAACGAAAAGTAGATGCACATCTAGGGTGTGTAATTGGATCAACTTAATCATTCTAAAACTAATCTGAACTGTCCTGGGGAAAAGAAATAGGAAAAACTGAATGTCTCCCATAGTCATGTGGTGAACAGGAGACAGGAGATGGTCTTCAGTGAGACGCACAGACCTTTAGCAATTCATGTCAAACTCTTAATAAGCTTCAGTGGTACCAGTGAACTTTATTGAATGTGTATGTAAGAAACACTGCAATACTGCAATATTTTGGTATTGGATCAAGCTGCTAACATACTTCTAAAGCTCCTTAAGGTGCTACAGACCTCTTTTCTAGTTCTTAAATGTATCGTTTGTACAAAGTATCCAGTTTAGCTGAACAGTTGGCATGTGTGTGCCTGGTTGTATTATATAGCTACATATATTTTTATTGTACTGTGACTTTTGTAGTCTTTTTACAGACTTGCCTGTAATATCACATGCACACCCTAGCCTCTACACACACACACACACACACACACACACCTGTGTGCTGTGATATTGGGAAACCGAGTCATTGTGGGAGATTGCTCTGAGTGAAGTCGCTCAGCAGAGATGAAGACATTGGTGCTGACGCTGAGAAATGACTCCACATGATGCCTTTCAAAATGAGCAGAGGAAGTCCAGAGACGAACTGCATTCCAGCAATGTTGGCTTTGTTTTCCGTTGCTTTGCAACAATGGCAATCTTGTGACAATGATGGACTCACTTCTAATCCTCAATATTTTACTTCAAATCTATTTTACAAACTACTGTTGTATTTTTATAAATATAGGCAAAGTAATTCACATAAACATATATAATTAAATATATGTATATGTTTATAGGTTGTGTAAAATAAAAATTAATGCTGCAGCTTTTATCCGTTGTTTTTTAAACATTGACATAATCCAAAGAGGCAGATTATTTATTGTCTGGCAGAATAACCTGATCTGATTTACATACTTTGCTGCTATGAGAGAGAAGAGCTGCAGTCGTCAACTCCAGTGTTTTTACACAATGTAATGAAAGTTAAATAAACATATGAGAAGGATACGACCGTGTCCGTTTGCTCATTCCTAAAAATGTGTCATTCACAATGATTTTGTCTGAGTCTGTGCTTCTGTGTAAGCCTGTGGTTCTTTGACTCAGGCCACCTGGGTTTGCTGTTGTTCCCCACATTTAATACTGCGTTTAATATATGCTTGGAACAATAATTCTGATGTGATTTTGTGGCTAAAGTGATGTAGATGTGTATTCTGAATTCTGCTGTGCTAAAACAATGCAAGTAAGTTAAAACTGGTCAGTTGTTACATTCAGACCCTCCAGAAATACTGGACTGTCGCTGTGACGCTGGGCCTTACTGTACTCTCAGTTACCAAACACTACCTACTTACCTGCTTTAGCAGCTGTGCTGGGTAAGTCTTGTGTTACTGGCTTCCTACTAATGCGCGACTAAATCAGTTTCTCTATATTACTGCATATAGTTACATTACAAATATAATCTAATGTTTTTATTTTGGATATAGTGCTGTTTGGGGACTATTTTCAGTGGCAGGTTCATTCACATTTGGTGCTTTAGTGACTGTTTCTAGATGCAGGACGGTGTGTGTGTGTGTGTTCATGGTAATGAGGAACCTGCACTCATCCAAATGTGTTAGATTGTGTTTTTAGTAGTTTCTGGACAACAACAAAGCTTTGTGGCACAGAGGAATAAGATATGTCAAGCTTTGATATGAACACACAGTATTTTATTACTAACTGTAGTTCACTGTTGGTTTCGTTCTGCACACAATAATATAATAAAATGATCTAGAATATCTTTATATATATATTGCAAGGACTGGACGTTCACGTTTATTCATTTGACCAATTATCTGTGACTGCATATCTAATTAATACTAAAAGATAGCAAGCAGTGTTTGGCACAGACTGTGTACCTTGATGACAGATTTCAGAATGATGAAGTCATTAGTTTAATCCTCTCATAGTGCAAAGTAAAGCCACTGATAAGATGGAGTCCATCCAGCATGACTGCTCACCAGTCTGACAGACAGTGTGTAGCAGTGCGTTTAACTGTATTTTATTCTGAAGGCTCTCTCCGGCTCTCACTGTTGTCTTTGCGCTCTTATACTTCTCCCATTTTATCATGATACTGGTCTGCTTGACACAACTGGCTACAAATGCAGATTTTTTCATTAATCTGTCATGGACAGAGAAACTGCAGATGACCCCAAAAGGCTATTTTCAAGTTGCAAAGATGAGAAACAACAAGGTCAGTCTGGTCAGTCTGTCAGCGATCAGAACACGATTCAGACAGGCTCCTAGCAAACAGCAGACAGGTGGTTTGTGGTGTTTCCCTCACCATCGTACAGTAGTAGTAGTTGTAGTAGTAGAATGCGATCGTCTGTTCCTGCAGGCTGGAGGAGACTGAAGAGAGCAGGCGCAGCTCTGAGCTCAGAAACATGCTCAGTCTGCTCAGTGAGCACCTCCAAAACTACAAACATAAATATTATTGCGCTTTACTGCCACAGAATGCAAAAAGTGGCTCATTTACCCTCCCACAACACACACACACACACACACACACACACACACACACACACCTACACACACACACACACACAATCTGTAAATGGAATAAACTGAGTTGAACCACCGGATGAACCCGTTGAACCCAAACAGAGTGCATTACACACTCCACAACACTGAGCGGCGGTGTGAGCGGCTGTGTGTGAGACTGTGTGTGTGTTGAAAACCTTCACAGCACAGAGCTGCTGTTCACTCTGCAGCACACCAGCACCCAGCATGCCTTCTCCGATCCCCGTGACCCGCCTGCTGCCCAGAGACATCTACCCGTGCCCGGACATCGGGACCTGCAGCAGTCCTCTGAGCACACACTCACACTCCTCCTCCACCCTGCAGGTGCCCGTCCAGCGGCCCCACGGCAGGGTCGCCAGCCGGCTCTGGTCCTCGGTGGTGCACTGGAAGGAGCTGCGCGCCGTGGAGCCGGTGGGCTCCGGAGGCTTCGGCTCTGTGTACAGGGCGGAGTACTTCGGGGAGACCGTCGCGCTCAAGAGAGTCAAGAAGTGCGCCAAGAACAAGCTGGCGTCCCGGCAGAGCTTCTGGGCCGAGCTGAACGCGGCTCACCTGCGCCACGCCAACGTCGTGCGCGTCCTGGCGGCGACCACCTGCGTGCCGGCGGGCTTCGGAGACGACAGCAGCATCGGGACGATCCTGATGGAGTTTGTAGGGAGCAGAAACCTGCAGCAGATCATCTACGGCAGCGCAGAGCCGCAGTGGGAGCAGAGGTGGCCGCGCTACTCCGCGGACATCGCGCACGGTTTACGCTTCCTGCACTCACACCGCGTGGTGCACCTGGACATCAAACCCGCCAACGTGCTGGTCTCCGGCCAGGACGTCTGCAAGATCGCCGACTTCGGCTGCTCCGTGAAACTGGACCGAGGCTGTGAGGCGAGCCCCCACCTGAGCCACGTCGGCGGCACGTACACGCACCGAGCCCCGGAGCTGCTCAAAGGCGAGGGGGTGTCTCCCAAAGCGGACATCTTTTCCTTCGGGATCACCCTGTGGCAGCTCGTCACCAGGGAGCAGCCCTACACCGGGGACAGGCAGCATGTGCTGTACGCGGTCGTGGCGCACAACCTGCGGCCGTGCGTGCAGCAGCACCCGGCCTTCCTGTCGGAGCAGGGCCGCCTGTGCAGGACTCTGCTGAGCCGCTGCTGGAGCGCAGAGGGCCGCGGCAGGCCGAGCGCGGAGGAGCTGCTGCCTCACCTGGAGCTGCTGCGCTCCCAGGCCGCGTTTTAGGAACGTTTCAGCAGGAGAGCAGCAGCGGAGGAGCTCCTCCTTCATGGTCACCTTCATGCCAAAGTGCCTGCTTGTCAATCAGAGAATGTGCCTCACCGAATTGAACTTGACAGACTTTTTAAGAGCAGTTTTTAAATGGTGTTCACCCATCTTCCACTGCAGTTTGCCTTGGTGTCTTTAGAAAAGGCACATGACTCTTATTATTATTTCAGTACATTATCTGAAGCTGAGAGAAGATAGACCTTTTTAAAATCATAAAATCGTCTGGGTTTACTTTGGTTTGCAGCATATAACCTGCCAGCACAATAAATCATTGGTCCCCTCTGAATATACACATCTGTCAGGTTGTTTTGCTGACCGACCATCCATCCACTTACTGAGTGACTTCGTTTAGCCAGTATTCCCATATTTTCTGCACTAAGGACTACCAATGTGAATTTTATTTGCCCTGATGAGATTGTAATATGAGACTTAAGTGTGAATGGTTTTCATTAAAATTATTTTTATGCTATTTATGTGTTTTGTCTCTCGGCTGCTCCTCACATCACGTTGACAGGTCACAGTTAGCTGTGCTGTAACGTATAGACAGACTTATTAGACTAATGCACTTTTGCAGGGATCATTTTAAAAGTACTCCATACTTTCTTGGAAACTTCCTTCCTAATTTGAAAGACTGTTTTATGATAAGTGGATGTGACTGTGAAAAGCTTGCAAGAAGTACGGAGGTCAAAGACCTTGTGTTGTGAGAATAAATAGCACAATGTACATAAAAGGAAGTGTAAGAAGTCAAGCACAAGGCTCAGTTGTATTACCAAAAGTGAAGAAACTTCTTTCCTGACATGGGTAAGATATATGCTTCACAGCTGAAGCCTTAAAATGGT
>JBAJHX010000046.1:395433-406358 GCA_037176925.1 Amniataba percoides | reverse complement strand
AGTACCCGGAGAGAACCCACGCAGACACAGGGAGAACATGCAAACTCCACACAGAAGGGCCTGCCTCGACCGGGAGTTGAACCCAGAACCCTCTTGCTGTGTGGCGACAGTGCTAACCACTGCACCACTGTGCCGCCCTCAAAATAAATCTATACATTCAAATATTTTTACATGATATCACCATATTTGGCCACTGATCCTTCTGATTATACTCCTCAAGCAAACTGGTTGCCTGCTTGCAGTTTTTTGTAATACCACCGCAGTTCTGTCATTGAACCACAACCTTTCCATGACATGACAGAAAACAGAAAGTAAATAAATATTGTGTGTCCCAATTGGAATGACATTAGTTCAGGCAAGCTGAATTTGATCAAAAGCCACAGAAGTGTAATGTGAATGAAAAAATACGACCTGATGAATAAATTGGTGAGAGCAAGAGCAGCGAACACACACTGTCTAAAATAAATGCTGCTGTATTGCAGTCATGCTATAAATAGATGATCCATCACACTGAACATCACATTTTTCTTTATTCCGTTACAGTAACATTACTGACGCATGGTAATGCAAGTGAAAGGATGGATTGATTTCAGAGTTTCCGAGTTCATGGAAGGCGAGTCGGATAATAAATGTAGTAGTGAACACATTGATCATCTTCCTGCTATAAGAAACAAGGTTTTGTTACATCAGCTCACTTCAAAATGTTAAAGACAACAGTGCTGGTAGAAATGATACAAATAAATTTAAAGTGCTGAAAAGGACCAAGTCTGGGGAACTGATTTAGCTCTGATTCGGTTTTTGATGTGACAGCTTCATTAACTGCACCAGTTCCAGCAGTTTTGTTATCAGCAACTCAATAAAATACACAAATAAGACAGTACTTTTTCACTGTGGCTTCTTCAAAGCTACAGATCCCATTGATTAAAGAGTGAGAGATGGACACAATATTGAGCGGCATAGTAATACATACATGACAGACAAACAAAAAAGAACACAGTGATACTGCAGAACAAATACCTCAAAACATTTCTTGACAATTGCAAAGTGTCAAGAAAAATGAAAACTACTTCAAGCACTGAGGGAGACAACAATACCTTGCAATATTTTCTAACCTGATAAATAAATAATTTCTTCTGCCACTTACACATTTACACATTAGACAATTCTTACCAATGTTATTTTTAAGCCACTACAAGAAGAGAAATTAGTATTGTGTGAGTTTGGGGAAAAGACAGATGAAAAAGAATAGTCGGAAATCAGTGCAGCAGCTTGTATGGGTCAAAAATACTTGATCCTACATTTCCCATAATGGAGGATCCATGAGTAGCTTTTAAGTTCATGCCCTATATACAGGCATGAACTTAATACAGGCTTCCTGTTACACATCTTTAGTGACATGACATCACTACTGCACCATGAGGGTTATTTTTTAAACTTGACAATGCTCCTCAAGAGCCACAAACATCCAAGTGTTTTCATGGGCTGTGTACAACTAGTAAAATGACTTTTATGTGTAACAGGGGTGGAGTTCCCCTTTAAAGTACAAACCAACACTTGCCAGAACAAGACAGGCACAAAGTATAAGTGCAATACTGGCAAAGTATTTGGAGCATTTTGGCAAGTTACAGTAATGAGAAGAATACTCTGCTTTACAATCTAGATGGGAAAACTGTAACATAAAGTGAATAGTAACAGCTAATAAGTACACAAGGACACAATTCACAAGTCAACAAAAAGTGTTCACAGTCTGAGATTCTCTCATAAATAGAGTATTCATTTGTTTGGATAAAACAGCAGTGCTGCGTGAAAATCCCGGTGATGGAGCAGGCGGCTCAGTGCTGCGTGATCACATGATGGTGACTCTCTCAGGTGAAACATGGGCAGCAGAGCCCACCGGCTCCAGGCGCTGGCACCGGTACTGACTGCTGTCCTGGCCTCGGCGGATGCGGTGAAGCTTGCGGGCCACACAGGGGAGCAGCATAAGCACCTTCCCCAGTATGACACACACCGGGAGGGCCAAGGCCACCACGAAGCTGGGGGGCAGGTAGAAACGGTAGGCCTCCTCCTCAAAGGCCCGCTTCCAGCCAAACAGCAGGCCGTGGAAAGTAGCAATGAGCAGGGCGATGTATCCCAGAGTGGACTGGAGCAAAGACAGGAAGACTCATGATGGAAAACACTATAACAACTCCTGTGATCAGACAGCAAAGAGAGCAAAGCCAGTTTAGACACACTCCACTTACACTTTTACATTTCCAAACTCTATTCTGTGTGCCACTCATCCAACATATCCTCTACCAGGGAGTGTGTAAGGCAAAGATACTCTAAGAGGCGAAAGGTATAAATGTCCAAACCAGAACCTACCTGTTATCACATTTTCTATAATCAAATGAATCAATCAAAGTAATTCGTTGTCACACATAAAAACCCAGTTTGATATGTTTGTACCTGTATGAAGCTGAACTCCCTCCAGTTGAGCATGCTGTGGACCGAAGGAACAGAAGTGATGGCCAGGAGTGAGAGGAGCCCAAGACTCATGATCCCAAAGGAAACGTACATCTCCACCCTCCACACCTCCTCCTCATTCCACGCGTTCTCCACATTAGCATGGATCTGCCATCACAGAGGATGCTCAGGAAGGAATCCCCCATAATCGTCATGACACTTTAGCATTTATTTTGTTTCAACTGAGAAAAGTGTTTACATGAATCCTTTTTGGACAGTTTAGGGAAATATGCTCATGTCTGTGTGTGTAGTAGAGTTTACAAAATGTAGATAGCCTAGTTTAGCATTAAAAACTGTGCAGAGAGAAACAGCTCGGCTAAACCTACATACATATACCTACAAACATCTCTGAATGAACACGTAATAAATATCTTTATCCTGTACAGAAATAAAAAAGTAAAAATGACATGACTTTTGGTTTTCAGGAAATGTGAAGGAACCATTTCTGATGCACAACAGTTTATCCATCTGCCTTTTACTTCTGTGGAATATCTCTAAATCTATAGTGAGTGTTGACATTTTTGCCTGTTGGTTTTGTACAGACACAATAGCACCAGGCAACCTCACCATGCTGTACCAGGAGTCTTAAAGGTGGGAGTGTTTTCTTTCCTCTTGTTACTGGTTGGGATGTTAACTAGCAATTTCTGAAAATGATGAACTATTCCTTTAATCTTGGTGCACTTGCGATTACTCACTCACCTGTTGGTAGGCGGTATTGAGGAGCAGGTACCTCTCAGACCTTCTCATGGGCAGACATAGGCTGTAGAGAACATGGACAGCAGCCAGGAAGAAACTGAGGAGGCCCAGCTGTTTCCGGCTCTGCAGCCAGCCCTCCAGCCAGTGTGGGAAATGCCTGTACTTGGTACCATAGTAAAGCTGGTGGGCGGCTGCCAGCTGGCCTGCCAGGTACACCAGAGCCAAGAGAGTGATGGCCACGGTCGGCAGTGTTCGGTTCACCATCTCTATAGGGATTTTGTAGAAGTCACTCTGCTTGTATTTCACATATGGGTAGATGATATCTCGTACAAAAGAGTAAGCAAAAAAGAAGATGGCGAGGGCCACTGCAGCAAGGACAGGGCCCTTCCAGCCAGGAAATAACTGTATGGGCATGTTCTCAATGTCTCGTGAAGAAGACAGGGTGCCCATATCCACCGGCTGAAAGCTGAGCTGGCGGGCCAGTTCCATGATCTGCTGTCTGGCCTCCACTGAGTCACTGCAGATGAACACCTACAGAGAGCCGAGATTACAGAGAAGAGGACTGCTTGAGTTACAGTGCAGACAACCAGGGAGGATGAAGCAGAAGGAGAAGGACATATGATATCTATCTGACAGAGCCCCTACTGCTGTCACAAGCACACTGCTGAACAGTGCTGCTGCTCACTGGAACCCCAAATTCTGGATAAATCTGCTCATGAAAATAGCTCCCAACAACGAGTTTTTTAGATGAACCTTTTAAAAAATTACCATAAAATAATGATTAGATATTTGAAAGTGTTTTTTAAAGTTTAACATATTCAGCAAGAACCACTGGGCTTGGGGCTAAGAACCGCAGGCAGGGTAGGGAAGTCACAATGTATCAGAGATGCAACAAAAGGTTAGTTTTACTCTGTAGGATTTGTTGATAATAAGAAGAATATGGAATATTTCCCTTAAAGGCCTCCAAGCAGTTAAATGACTGCTGATGTAGATTGTTGTGCAATGACAATAACATCTTGAAATCTTAAATATATGCTCTCCTTGTATGATTCATGTTCTTCCAAAAAGATTTCAGAGTGTTGCTGAAAAGTCACTTCATATTAAAAAACAGAATAGACAAATAGACAATACTTTTTATATCTATCCTAGGTTAATCTAAAGTAAAGGTCCCCAAACTTTTGGCTTATGACCCCTGTAAATGTTTTCCTTCCACCTTGACCTTTTTAATAATCTCACCACATCCTCAAATTCATTTTGTGAACATCTGGGAACTCTAGATTGAGAAGCACCGATCTAAAGGAAAGATGGAACTTAGAGTTCCTGGTCATTAGACCAGCAAATACAGATGGTGACAAGTTAAAGGACGACCTGAAGGCTGAAGGTCTGAAGGCCATCATTAAAACACTAAATGAGGCAATATCTTTAGACAGTGCTCATCTCTCCAGGAGGGTTCAGAGATTAAAACCAATGCCAAGGAGCACTGAAGCAGTTCTGCAGGTAAGTTACTATCTGTGTATACTTTCTTTTCCCCTACTAAATCCTGAAATGAATAATCTTTTCTGTTGCCTTTTATCGATATCAAACATTCTCCTTAAAATTCACAACCAGATTCACTACCTTCAGTGTTAGATTTAAGAAGTCTCTTAATGGCAGAACTGAAGTTGTGACCTGTATTTTTATCATCCAAACCAGCCTGATAAGAACAGCTGACTGGATGGGGAATTATTTCAAGATTTGTTCTGCAGCCAGAAGCTCTACTGCTGTGAAAGTCCTGTACAGGAATTAATGTGCTCTGAATGTGAAAGTTAACAGGACTTTTTTTATAATGTGGGTCTAAAATTATAACAGAGTCACAGGACAAGCAAAGCTGGTGCACAGACTGAACTGTCATTATGTCTGTCACATACAGCGTGTCAGCTGTATTCAGAGAAAACACAGATCCTAACAAATCACGTTTGTTTCAACTTTTACCAAAACAAAATGCAATAAACTTGAACACAATGATCTTTCTTCATCTTTGGAACAGAATTTTGACAAAATCATCAAAACCTCACCCACTAACTTGTTTTGGACCTTTAAAATACAAGCCATGGTCTTTCTCTGAGTCATAGATCTGGTTCAGGTGCAATCACCTGAGTGTGGAAGTGTGACGTGTGGCACTTCAGGCCCATGAAAACAGGTGGTTGTATGTGAGGAAAGATGTTAACCCCTGTCTCTGTTGTCTCTCTTTCAGAGTCTCCCAAACAGTCAGTCTTGTCTTGTCTCCTTTTCTGTCATCCCTGGACATCAGTGGATGGCCAGATACAAGGAAGACATTAACATCCAACAGTAAAGAGCATATTTGAACAGAGGCACCCCCCATACACAACCACCTGTTTTCACATGACTGGATGGCAAGTGATTTCATAACTGATCCACCTTGGTACCAACCGAACAAACAACTCTGTTTGTTGCTGAAGACCCTAAAAAGTCACTGAAATCACCAGAAAAAAACATGTAATGAATAGAAAATGTCTGTTGATGCCTGCGTGCTGGCGTCTTTGGGGCAGCTCTGTTGCATGGCCCAGGCTGAGATGACGTTGAAGCCTTTGACCACGATGGAGTCTGGCAGCAGTGAAGCCAGATACTCAGCGTTAGACTCTGGATACTGGTTCACTCTCCTGTTGTTACTCACATCTACCAGGATCTTTCCTGCAGGACAAAAAGACAAACACAGCTGATTTCTTTTGGTTAAAAACATTTAAACTTTGGCTGTCAGCTGCAACTGCAGCTGCACAAGAGGCCACTCTGGGCTCTTTAAGACTGTACAACTGAAATACTGCTTTGGTATTGCCACTGACTCTAACCATACTGCTATCATATTTGTTGTTGGAGGCTTGTAGTATGAATGTGATACCTTTAAATGATAGTATATTGCAGGTGTATTAATTGGCATTTGCTGTCCTCCATGTTAGACAACATGTCCCACCCTCTACAGGACACTGATTTATCTTGGATTATTTTAGTTTTTATATATTTTTTATTCTTATTTATTTTTTTAATATTCTATATTCATTATTATTTCTTATTTTATTCTTTGCCTTGCATTTCTGACTGTTTATTTTTCCTCTGTGTGTTTTTGCTGCTGTTGTGCCATACATTTCCACACTGTAGGACAAATAAAGGAATCTTGGACCTTGAATCTTGAAATCCACAGTGATCCTTTTATGTAAAAAAAATATAAAGTTCATATGAGGCTAAAGCTAAATATTAGCTTCAAACTCTGAGTTTGACAAGTGAAATAATCAAGCAATATCAAGCAATCAAGCAATCAAAAAATAATAAGCAAGTAATCTTCCAGAATTATAGCCTCTTGTATCACTTTGCTGTAACTCAGCAACAAAACACTGTCTGGTGAAAGTCTGATCCTCAGTGATTTGTCTGACTGAGATGCTGAAGTGTCATATTTATCTTCAGCCTGGATGTATTTTTACACAGAATATGAACTGTGGATTTTAGCCCCAATTTTACATTGACATTGTACTGAAAATGGATCACTTACTTGTTAGTCTACACTTCTTCTTTTAAAAAGATTTGTATCCCTTCATAGACATAATCCTACTAACTCCCCTTCAGTCAGCCATTACTGTCCTTTTTGTGCAATGTAAGAATCAGCTTGAAAGAGCTAGTATGTGCTTGAGTTAGCTTCTCTGTGTAATGAACAATAAGTTATGTCGCATGGCAAAGCATTCAACAGTCACAACTTCACTGCTGGGCAAAAGTGAAAAATGTTAAGAACATTTTTCCTCCTTCATTCATAGTTAGTGCTCTCAGTATGCATGTTGTTGTTTTTATCTACCTTGCAGTAAATGCTTGAGGTCTGAGAGCACAGAGTAGTGCTCTCGGCGGACTGCCAGGAACACAATGTTGGCCTTCCTCACTGCGTCTTCATGGTGTGTCACATCCACCACGTGAGGAAATGACTGGGCTGCTAGTTTAGGGTGACGGCTGCCCACCACCACATAAAAGCCACAGCGCAGCAGGCGGATGGTTAAGCACTTGGAGAAGTCTCCTGAGCCCAGGATGGCCACTGTAGGCTGAACATGCAGACAGGCAGTCCCTGCATCTCCAACTCCATTCTTCATGCCATTTGGGAGGAAACAGGCCTGAGCTGGGTGGAAGTGGTGGGGGGTGGAGGCTGTGAGGAACACAGGGCTCCTGCTGTCTCCCATCATAGAGATGGAGTCCATTCTTCCTCCCTATCACTTCTTGTGTGGTTTTGTGCTTAGAAAGATTTCAGTGGGTCTAAGGGAGGTAACAGGAAAGGAGAAGACGATCACAGTTAAAGTAACACAGACTGGTTTAGTTTGCTTGGGATTTTATTCTTTCCATCTTAAAGATGACCTGCTTCCATCAGTGGGAGCAAGACTGCAACCTGACTGCATGGACCACAGGCTGCCTCACCAACAGACTGCATGTGTTGTGTATGTGTTGCTGCATGTGGTGGTCTGCAGCACGAGGGCACCTCAGGGGACAGAGCTCTCTCTCCCTCTCCGTTCAGCCTCTATACATCAGACTTCAGACACGACACACAACACTGCCACTTCTCTGATGACATAGCCCTCATCAGATGTGTATCAGAAGGGAAAAAAAACTTTGAAAGATGGTCGGGAGACGTGACAGTAACGTAGCATAAAACAGGAGCTTTGTTATTGTCTCAGCTGATTTGGACACTCACTGCTGTAACTTAACAACCCACGAAGGCTTCATGATGTCTGCTGCATAAACAGTACAGGTACTTTTTCATACACACACACGCACAAGACTCACTTCCCATCACAAACCTACATAAGCAGACAAGCCTGGAGAGGTAGTTCCACTTAAATAAAGTCATTTAGTAAACAGAAATATGTTTTTAAATTATTTTTATACATGTGATAAATACAGAAAGGTCACTTGAAAAACAGGGAAATGAAAAATAAAGAAAAAACAAAACAAAACAAAAAAATAATTGAACCCCCTCCACTACGCCTTCAGAGTATACTGTATACTTTATCTTGTATACTGTATCCTGCCTCCACCAACACCTGGATTCACCAGGCACCTTTACCAGGATCCTCTTTGTGGACCTCCTGGACAATTTCCAGAGAGACTGACAGACAACATCAGCTGCACTCAGCATCAACACTGGAACACCACAGGGTTGAGTGCTGAGCCCGTTTCTCTCCACACTGTACATAAATGATGGCACCAGCCTCTCACTCACCACCACATCATTGTCCAACCCTTCCTGCTCTGCTGCTCCACCTGTTTCTTAAACATGCTCTCTCTCTCTCTCACACAGATGAGGTCAAACTCACACAACTAACCAACCCTGATGCCAAGATAAAGGGTCTCTCCACATCCTGCCTATCAGGGCTCAGTCACATTGCAGATGTAATAGCACAGGGCATCACAAACCTATTTAATGTTCAGTTCACTGTAATACACTGTGGGCACAGCTACAAACCCTTGACATAGCATGACATTGCCTGTTGTGTTTTACCTCATGTAGTCCATCAGTGATTATGTGTGATCATCGGCGTAAAGTGTAATCTTGATGTAATGATGTGCAATAATGGGACAAAATGGGACAATGAAGTCTGACTAACTCGTTTTTCACAACTGAGCAGGCAACCCAACAGCTGTCCTTATTAATGGCACACATATATCCGGCATCAGTACATTATTTGGAACATTAATCAAGATTGAATTAAAAGAGTATGAACTCCTTGTAAGGGTGTGTTTTCCTGCAGTAGCTCTCCATGCTGTTGTGCAGCATCTCTACCACAGACCATCAGCAGACATCCGACCAGCAGGAGAGGCTGCATCTCCAATGACCTTCTGCCTGCACAGCTGAGATCTTGTGCAGGCCGAGTGTGTGCACAGGCAGCCTGCGTGCACCTGTAGCGCCGCATCACACACCGCGCAGCGAGCTGATGACAACACGCACCACACACACACACACATGCCGATCCAGAGATGATCGTTCACAGTGACATTTCACACACTGCATGGACGTGTCGGTGTGTTTCCCACCTGCACTGGGCGTCGCAGGAGACGTGTGTCGGTGTGGAGAGGAGCAGGTGCTAGCTGCCCATCGTGGTTTGATGCTGCTCAGCTTCCGCCGTCTGAACGCGTGCTGCATTCAGGTCCGCACAGGGAGGGTGGGACATACCATTTTTAGTCACAAACAACCTGTAATGAACAAACCAATAAAAAAAAAGTTTTAAAACAAAAACATACAACATAATCTTAAAGTATTCATATATTTCAACTTAACTTCGATAAATCAATCAATTAAGCAATAGCTGAAGTGATAGGCTAAAAAATCTTTATTGATATATTGTCCTCTAACACACAGTAGGTCAGTCACACTGGAACCAAAGTCAGCACCTGCATCTGTAGACTGATAGCACATATTTGTAATTATTCATATACAAATGTGAGGTGCCACATTTTACTTACCGATGCTGCACATCACTGACATTTTTAGAGAGCATATTTCATTGCTGACTTTCACCTTGGGCTGTTTCAGGGTGTTCTGTCCACATCCTATATAGACATGTCGAAATCATTTCCCTTTTTACATTTTAGTCCTCAATATCTGAGCCATTGTTGAGATGAGTGACACAATTAACCCATTTTTTTGTTTTTCTTTTGTTTTTAATGTTGTTTATGTAGGATCACTCAAATCAAAATGCTGCTCTTGCTGTGTATGAAAGTATAAATTCAGAAAGATACAAACGCTCCAAAATTTAAACCTGGTCAGTGCAGATCAGCAACAACTGAATGTGAAACTGTGAAAGCAAGTGAGTCAGACAGATTGAGTGACACACATGGGGTAAATAACATAGTCTGAGAGTAGACAGAAAAAGATTCCCTCTCTATAGAAAAAGTAAGAGGCACAGTCTATCAATCAATCGCTGCTCCTGCATTGACTCCACTCCACGAGCTCATCCAGAAGGAGCTCTGCTTCTTTGCATCAAAGGAGGCAGTTGAGGTGGTTTGGTTATCTTTTTAGGATGCATCCTGGGTGTCTTCCTTTGGAGGTTTTGTCCAACAAGTAAGAGACGTCAGAACATGCTGAAGGGATAATATATCTAATCTGGCTTGGGAATGCTTGGGGATCCCCCCACAGGAGCTGGAATACGTTGCTACGGTGAGGAATATGTGCACTACCTTGCTTAGCCCTGCCCCTGTGATCTGGGCCCAGATAAGTGGAAAACAATGGCTGAATGGATGGTAAGTAAACAGAGGAAGAGCAAAATAGAAAGCCTGTGTCTTGGTAAGCCTGGTAACGATCTAGCTGATGCAGGAATCACATTCCTACAGAGTTAAGATCTCTCATCCCCTAGAAAATGGATGAAACATATCACTGATTATGTTGAACAAAGGGGACTGCTAAGCACATATCAAAGCAGATTTCCTAAAGAAAGATCTATGGTGGATGTTTAAGAGAGAGTTAGAATTGAGGCAGCAATTATTTTGAAAGAGGTCATGGCTATAGGGTATTTTGATACTAAGAAAGCTTATATACTCAACTGAACGCCACAGGAGGTCTTTCCTACCTGAGGCTATCAAACTTTACAACTCCTCCCCCTTCAGCCGCATGGAGACTTAATTAAATTGAACTTTATATTTCCTACTGTAAATACAAATGCAAGACAAATCTGTATATATCTGTAACAAACATATTTTATATCTGT
>JBAJHX010000046.1:358433-382625 GCA_037176925.1 Amniataba percoides | reverse complement strand
TCTGCAGCCTGCACAGGAGCAGTGATTGAAGCGCCCGCAGATCCTCTGTTCTGATTGGTTGTTTTGACCCAGGTATGATGGATTCTTGTCAGGGAGCTTAGGGGCAGCAGGTGGAGCCAGATATTATTTTCACAGATGATCTGCCTCGTGTTCTGCTGTGAGGACACAGTGACAGTTTGAGCATGTATGACACGATCCATTGGAAATTACACTACAAAGTACAGCCAGAAAATACTAAAACATACTGCTATAGTTTTCAAACAGCTTTCATGACAAGTATGAAACGTTTCAGTTTTGTTCCACCAGCTAACTGAAGGCTTCTGCAGCTGTCCTCAGGCTGAACTGGCTTTTAAAGGTGCATCAGGAGATATTAGAAAGTCAAACCGTACCATTTAAATCAGAGCTGCAAAAAAGAGATGAAAAATCAGCAAAAAAAGACATGTTGCAATTATTTTGACAGATATTGTGATATTAGTCCAGATGAAATTTAACTAAATTGAAAATGTCACAAACAAATGTGACTGAGTTTACCAAGTCGGAGTATAACAGTGTCATTGTGGTCCACCAACGTGGCTAAAGAAAGCCAGGCTGATGGAGAAAGCCTCGCTTGAACTAGCTCCATCTCCTGATTAAGCTTCAAGTCGTTCCGCTAACAAATTTCAGCCTCATCTAGTCGACATTAATTCAAGCGAGGCTTTAACAGCCCGGCTGTGTGCGAGTGCCCGAAGAACGTGAGAAGCCTTAATGACTAAGTGACTTGCACATTTGGACTGGTAGTAGCTCAGTCTGTAGGGACTTGGTTTGGAACCCAGAAGGTCGCAGGTTTGAGTCCTCAAGGATCAAAAGTGTTGATTAAAACTGTACAATATGTGTAAAGCTATTTTTTATGAGCAAATTGTTATTAGTTTTACTTTCATTATTCAGATTCAGATTCCTTTATTAGTCCCACAGAAAGAGAACATGACAATTGTCTAAACAACTTCTGATTATGTTAATGTGATGTGATCAAAGCTCACTAAATGTGGACTTTGTTGCTGTTTCCAAGGTCAGAGTTAACTTTGAACCCCACACAGTGTGTTTATGGCTTTTGCAGTACAATGCTGATAATGAACTTTGGGCTGACTGCAAAGTCTTGATCAGACAGGGTCTGTTAGGTTTGACAGTCCTGTGGTTTCAGTCCGCCTCAGTGTTTGATGCTGTCCTCTGCCATCCGTCTTTCATGCTGAAGTGCCATGTCCATGGCATCAGCTACAGCCCAAAATGTGTACACTGTATTCAAGGACCATGCTCATTTGTTAACACATCCACTTACACAATCAGCCATTGTACAATAAACCTAACCATGTGCAGTTTTATACAGTGATTATATCACAGCTTCACAAGAATATAGAACTATGTTCAGCGTTAAAGCATGGAAAGACCCCTCAGAAATGTCTTACTTACAGTGAGGTCAATAAGTATTTGATCACCCTGTGATTTTGCAAGTTCTCCCACTTCGAAATCGTGGAGGGGTCTAAAGTTTTGATTGTAGGTGCATTTCCACTGTGAGAGACAGAATTTAAAAAAAAAATTCAGAAATCACATTATATGATTTTTAAAAAAACAATTTATTTGTATATTACTGTGTCAAATAAGTATTTGATCACTTGAGTCAAACAATTTTAATATTTGGTACAGAAGCCTTTGTGAACAATTACAGAGGTCAAACGGTTCCCATACTTTTTGACCAGGTTTGCACACACTGCAGCAGGGATTTTGGCCTACTCCTCCATACAGATCTCCTCTGGAACTGTCAGGTTTTGGGGCTGTCACTGAGCAACACAGAGTTTCAGCTCCCTCCAAAGATTTCTGTTGGATTTAGGTCTGGAGACTGGCTAGGCCACTCCAGAACCTTGATATGCTTCTTACGGAGTCACTCCTTGGTTTTCCTGGGTGTGTGCCTTGGGTCGTTGTCAAGTTAGAAGACCCAGCCACGACCCGACTTCAATGCTCTGACTGAGGGAAGGAGGTTTTTGCCCAATATCTCACAATACACGACCCCATTCATCCTCTCCTTGATACAGTGCAGTCATCCTGTCCCCTGTGCAGAAAAACACCCCCACCCTCATGCTTCACTGTAGGTATGGTGTTCTTGGGATGATACTCCTCCTTCTTCCTCCTCCAAACACAGCATATGGAGTTGAGACCAAAAAGTTCTATTTTGGTCTCATCTGACCACATGACTTTCTCCCATGACTCCTCTGGATCATCCAGATGGTCATTGGCAAACTTCAGACAGGCCTTCACATGGGCTGACTTCAGCAGGGGAACCTTCCGTGCGCTGCATTTTAAACCATGACGTCTTAGTGTAATACTGATGGTTGCCTTGGAAACGGTGGGCCAAGCTCTCTTCAGGTCATTGACCAGCTCCCCCCGTGTAGTCCTGGGCTGATTCTTCACCTTCCTTAGCATCACTGATACTCCACGAGGTGACATCTTGCGTGCGGCCCCAGTCCGAGGGACAGTCATCAGTCATCATTAGCCTCTTCCATTTTTTGACAGTTGCTCCAACAGTTGTTATTTTCTCAACAAGCTGCTTGGTAATTGCCCCGTAGCTTTTTCCAGCTTTGTGAAGCTCTACAATTTTGTCTCTTGTGTCTTTTGACAGCTCTTTGGTTTTGCCCATGTTGGTTGTTAGACTTGACTTATGGGGTGGGATGAAAGCTAAAAAGGTGCTAGTAAATTAGAATCATGAGCAGAGTGGAGTTGGACAATTTAAAAGCAGCGTAGCAGGTCTCAGAAATCTGTCTGATAAACAAGTGATCAAATACTTATTTAACACAGTAAGTTAGATTCTGTCTCTGACAGTGGAAATGCACCTACGATGAAAATTTTAGACCCCTCCATGATTTCAAAGTGGGAGAACTTGAAAAATCACAGGGTGATCAAATACTTATTGACCTCACTGTATATTAGTATAACCTCTTACTGTTTTCGTCCTGTGTTATCCTTCTTCATGGGTATCACAGACAGCTTAGAGTTCTATAATTCACCTGACAGAGCTTTGCATTTAGGAACAGTCTTTTTCTAGTCAAAGGCAAATGTATTCTAAAGTTTTCTGTAACATGTACTGACTAATATTTTTCTGCCACAACTGCAGTTCATTGTGGCCTCTCGGAGAAGACACATAAACAAAAGGAGAGCAGACAGGGGCACATCTGGGATTCATTGCAAGTGTGATCAGCCATCCATGCTCTTCTCCAAGCCGCATATGTCACATTCCTAAAATTCTTCATCAAGGACCCCTTCATGAGGACCCCACTGCTTTTTGCTTTTCACCTTTCACTCTGCTCTCTTGGCAGGCCTGTGGTAGTAAACCTATATTTCAGGTACAGGTCAGATGTGCAGACACATGTTAAGTGTGTGTAAGGGGAGTTCTGATTTAAAGTGTGATTTAGACAAACAAATAATCTGGCTGGACTGCAGAGAGCCAGCCCTGCAAGCTCAGAAGTTAATGAGTGACTGAGGTCGGCCAACTGTCCAATGAGTGTCCACACTGGCTGTAGCTCTTTCAAAATGAATAGCTAGGGACATTAGTTATGCACTGTAACACAGTGAGCACAGGAGCAGACCAGTGGGTTTATCCCTCATTCGTCTCGTACTGAAGACTTTTAGTCTGCGCACTTAAGTCTAAATGACTGGGATGTTTTGTTCCTGGAACTACCACCTACCAACATTTCCTCACTCAAATATAGCTCAAACACCTCATTGTACACCTCATGTAACATTCAATGTCAGTACACTTTCAGAACAGATATTACGGTGACGTCTACAGAACATTTAAGGTGAACACTATTCAAGATTCACATTACAGACACGACCACTGACAGTTTTGACAAAGTATGGCACGTTGACCACACATACATAATCCAGCCTTATCCAAGGATTTGACCTGGGGCGTTATTTATAAATGTTGCGTACGCTAATTTCTATGCAAACTTTGTGATTTATAAAAAACTTAGTGGAGAATGTGCGTTCCCCCATGCAAGCTCTGACCCATGTGTATGCACATAATGTGGAGAAGAGAGAAACTGCGACTCCGTCAGCAGAAGGATGAATGGTGAACGAGAACGATGTGAAACTGCTCCTGTTATGTAGAGGAAATTGAAATATTACCATTCACATACCATACATGAAGAGTTCATTTATTAAATGATAAAAGCCATTTTTAAACTGAAAAAATCATCACTAAAAACATGATTTAGGATAATAAATACAAACAGTGATGTCTGTTACTGCTGTTACCCTTTCAGATATGTTTGTTATTATTAAATGCATGTTCTGAATTTTATTGTAATAAATCAGGAGAACAGTGGGAACAATTACACTGATGCTGTTTTTGATGCTTCAGCTCACGCAGATCTGAGTGTGTAGTTTCATGTACTGTTATCATACAGGACTGTCTCATGATGTGACTTTCTTCTAATGCTGGTGGTCGTGTTGGGCTCTGAGGCAACTCATGTCCCATCTGAGACAAACACTGCACAGTCTGGATGTGATGAGAGACTTAAAAATAAAAAATGAGCTGTTGTTTCATTGTACAGCTCATGTTATGCAACACATTTTTAATTTTCCTTAAATTCTGTGATGGGTTAGTGTTAGTTTCGTTGATGGAGTCAGTGAGGACACTCAGCTGCTGCAGCACCAAAAACTCCACTGAACACTCAGACTAAAAGTGTTTTATCAATGAAGTCCCCATTTTTTTAACATGCGTACAAAGAACTTGAATGTATTTGATTTCCTCATTTTAAACAAGGGGATACAAATCAAGCCACCTGAGTCATCTGAGCGTCCTGTGCGCCTGTGTCCCTTTCATCTCTGTCCCCACTGTATTTTAAGAGGGGCCAGTAATCCCTGCCAGTTTTTTATAAAGGGGGTTGAGCTTTAGTGTCCTCTGACCCCGCTCGTCCACTGTGATGCAAACAGAGGCATGCGTTCTGGCTGTCACATCGAGCAGACTGACTGACTGTGTTAGTATGTGCAGAGCTGGTACATGGACATGAGAGAACTGATGAAAAGACCATAATGAAAAGCAACCTTCTCCTCACAGACAAATTATCGAGGCCCATCTTATTGTCCTTTTATTATCGTATTTGTGAATCAGCATTTTTAAGATGAGTTTCCATCTAATCTATAGGTAGACTGTTCCCAGTGGAGTGATAGAATAAACAACTATCATCCTTTATCATTATGAAAATGGATAGACACATTTTGTCAGAGCCTTCAGTATCTGGAGGCAGAATAAACCTTCAGGAAAACATTTATAAATGTGATGTGTGCAAGTAAATTGAATTGCTCCAATTAAATTTAATTTCTAATAAAAAATTACCTCAAGTTGCAGTTAACATATGAAGTCAACAACAAGTAGCACCCAATGAAATGTGGTTGAAATGATAGGGAATTGTCTAAAGTGGGAACAGTAACTCTAAAATTAGAAAAGGAAGGAAAGTGCGCAGTTTGCAGCTTTATTCTTGTTTGTACCACCGAGGAATGCAAACAGAACTGCTGGCATTAGAGCAGTGAGTCGCTGTAGTTCACCCCGGAGACACTTGGTGAAGGACCAACACTGATTTATTTGTCTGCAGTGTAGAGTGTGAAAAGTCTTTGGTGATCAGACACAGTTGTGACGACATGTAGTGATGATAGCGAGGAGATGAGGAGACTCGAGATCTGTAGTCCTTCTCCACGGCTCCACGTAGCTATCGCAAGTATGCAGGAATAAATTACTTATGGTCAACATGAAGCTTAATTTGTGTCAAAGACAGGATTTTTGGTTCTTCAAAGTGCAATGACAAGTGTCTGTCAGACCTGAGGAAGGAGAATAAAGAAATGAATCTGTGATCAGACAGTTTTATTTAGAATGAAGTCATTTGGAGAAAATAAGATATTAAAATAAGAGGCCTAGCTTGTTTTAAATTCCTGTTCCCTCTACAGTTTTAGTAATAATTAGGAAGCAAGTATCGACAAGGTTTGAGCACAACTGCCCACAGTCTGAAATGCAAACCAGTAACAATAATGATCATTTCTGTCAACAGTTCTTATCATCAGCAGGTTTACGAAATAAGCAAGAAGCAGCAGTGATTTTCACTGAATTATTTGAACATTTTACATGTGAAAAAAGCTGTCACAATACTGATGTAAACACTGCAGATTAACAAACGAGCAAAAATAAATGTTTTTCGACATGAAGAGTAATTTACAGTAATATCTGTTCAACGAGCACACAGATTTCAGAGTTCAGAAGTTTGGTAAGAGAAACTGTCGTGAGTGTTGAATAAGCAGTGAACCGCTTCTGAGAACATTTAGTTGTGAGAGCACACACACACACACATCAAGATCAGGACCAACATCAACAAATATGACTGCAAACTTCACAAAGAGATTTTTAACAACTTTCAGATAAAACGAAGTAAAAGAAGTTAACTGTTATTGCTAGCATCATTAAGCTAACGTTAGCCCGGCTTCAACGTCACAGTAAGGTGACATTAACTGTGGACTGTTAGTGTAACATGTCATATTTTGGGGGTAGTTTTTACTGGAATTCAAACATTAATCAATGACCCAGAAGAGTCTGAGCGCCATGAGAGCTCGTACTCCGAGCGGGGCGCCGTGGCATGGTAGTCTTCCTTGAAAATAACTGCTTGAAGAAGTGAAGTGAGAAAATCCATTCCCTCTTCCCGTTCCACCTCTTTGGCCTCTCAGCTCCTCAGACACCTCACGTTAATTCCTGAATGACATGGCTTTCATCCCTGATATCATGACCAAAGAACTTCTAACCTTTACCTCCAACCCTCCACGAAGTCTCCTCTGCTTTTAACAAGGACTGTGAGGAAATGGCACATGAAGATTCTTTGTCTTTTCATTACATGAAAGTATGACTGCGTTGTACTGAAGGGACGAGCACAGAGTGTGTGATGTGAGTGCTGACAGGCTCCAAGTGATGGACTGAAATGAAACCACCTTTTGAATCGTTTCTGTCCCCAGGCTTCAGGTCTTATGTCATATCATTAGAATAAACATTATCTACAACATCTATTATCTTATTGACCGCTTGATTGTTACACCACAACAGTGGTTCAAGCTAAAGCCTTATTTCTTGTACATGGTAGTAATTTCTCCTTTTGATTAGACCTAAAGCAGTTCTGTCCTCAATCAGTGAACATTTTGTCATTTGATTAGTTAATCAAGGGTTTTCAAGCAAAAATGTGAATCATGTCAAGCAGAGGACACCTTGGGATTTGAGGAAGTGATGTTTTGATATGAGGTTTTACGGAAGAATAAATGGGTTATGAAGTAATAATCTGCACACTAATGATAAAAAAAATAAAGACAAGGTGTCAACCAGTGTGACCTACAGTAACCTGGATTTTCCTGATGCCCTTTGTTGTTTGTTTGTCCTTTGTTTGTGACAGTCTTACTGCAAAATACATTTAGCAGAAAACTTTGAAGCTATGACCAGCTTGTACTCAGCCACTGTGGTGTGTGTGGACATGAGTGTGTCCAGGTGACAGCCAATGTTTTCCCTGACACCAGCTGTTGATAGTTCTATAATGTGGCAACAATGTAACAGAGCACAATAAGAGTCTGTATTAAAAATCATCATAAAATAAAAAATGGAAATCGGGTTGTGTATCATTATGTGGCTGTGAAATAGCCCATATCAGGAGATTTTGATTATATCACGCTTGCTTGTATGCTTGTAAGCTCTATTACAACAACCATATATTTGACCATGCTATAGATTTCTACTAAACCACATCAGAGCATAAAAGAGAACACAAGATTCTGATTCTGACAGTTTGACAGTGTTTTCATTGTCTGAGTCTGTGAATTTCTCTTGGAGATCAATAAAGTATCTATCTATCTATCTATCTATCTATCTATCTATCTATCTATCTATCTATCTATCTATCTATCTATCTATCTATCTATGCACGTGCAGGCCTTTCCTCAGGAGAGCTGAGTCTGTTGTGTGATGGACAGCTGGTTCTCTGTCCTGCTGTCAGAGATTAGCATAGACTTTTGTTTTGTTGTGACTGTTAGGTTTCTGAGAATGATCAATTTGTCCATCACATGATAACTTTAAAAGTGGATAGAGTGTACGGGACAGACTGGTGACTGTCGCCAGTGTTCTGCTGTTTTCATGGTAAGACTTTGCTCACCTTATTGATTGTTCCCAAAACCTTGATTCTGGGGATCTTATAACATTGCCTATAGCCCACCACCAACATTTAGATATTTCACAAATGATGATGTATGAAGCAGTGCATGAATGTGAGGGTTGCTTGTGGTGATGGAACTGATTAAAGTGGTTTAAATAGAATCTCAGCTTGTTGTTCTGCATTTCTAGCTGGCTGTTTTGTTTTGGTTCTCTCTCACTGCCCTTGTAGTGCTGTTTTTCTGGTTTTTGGCAGGCAGTGGCCTTGTACTCTACAGGAAGTGTGACACTGAGCTATTTGCTCCCAGTGTTTCTCAACTGGAAGAAATTCAGTTTTGGTTTATACCCAACATATAAGTATGAACAACTGTTTTTATGATCAGTTTGTTCTTGGGATAGTGGGATTTATAGTCTGATATGACAGTTTTATGCTTAAATGTGCCCACAATAGTTAGTAAAGACAGATAGATGGTGCATAAGTGCATAAATGCAAGAAATGGTTTTCTCTTGATAAACTGGGGGCTGTGGACGGGTCTAATACCAGTGTGCCATTTCATGCGTTTTGTAGAAGGGAGGAGTTGAAGCTACAGTAGGCTGTGATAGAGTGGAGACTAATCCAAAGAGAGGCAGTGAGGACTACTCTTATCACTTCGGGTCATAGTCAGAGTTTAGCACCTGGCTTTCTGATGATAAATAAAAAAAAAACTGTACAAAAAACGATTGGTAATTTTATTAGTGTTCTTTCAAAGGATTTCTTGATGCTGAAGAATCAGTTCACTCTCATTATTAGAGACTTTAGGTCTTGTTGATATTGAAAAATGTCTTCTTCCAAAATTGATTGCAGACTTAACAGAAGGTCTTATCTTTCAGATTGCTCAAAAATATGACCCACAAAAGGAGGAAGAGCTCAGCTTCTGGATTGAAGAAGTAACTGGAATGTCTATTGGAGACAACTTCCAGAAAGGCTTGAAGGATGGAGTCATCCTCTGCGAGTAAGTGTGTGTGTGTGTGTGTCTGTAGAGAGGAAGTGGACATAACCACTGAGACATCACCCATTTCATCCCATCTCAATTTCTTTAGGAATTGACAGAGACAGAAGTGACCATATTTGGATGTGAGGGTGGAGCCAGTGGATTTTGAACATGAGTCATGGGGTTTCGTTGGATGCCTAATTTTTTATTTAATTTGATCATAGCAGTCCACCTTAATCTGAATACATTTTAGGTGAGAAATAAGGGATCCATTTGCTGAATCTTCACATGTATTAGAGCATCGCAGCCTAATTTTGAAATTTGTTCTGACATAGCTTAGTTAATAAGCTTGGATAAATCACTTAAATGTGCTATGTTGTGATGTGTATTTTGGCTAGTGAAAAACAGACTTGAAAAACATGAGCTTGCTGGAAAAAACAGCTGACTCTTCTTCATATAACCAAAGACTGACCAATCCTAACAAAGTGCCATGATTGCAACTTGTCACTTACAAGGTAGCTACACCCTGCTTTATCACCATTTAGATGGGACCATAATCTAGTAAATTAATTCAGAAGTATTGAAACAATTAAAAACATGAACACATTAGGATGTAATAAATCAAGTGAGAGGCACATTTTTATAAACTTGATTACAATGGGACATTTCCATGGTAACAATGGAGTTGCCCTCTGCTGACCAATACAATGAATGCTAGTTTAAAGCACTTCTGCTTTTGGCTTCACTTTTTAGACTTGGAAGCTACATCCATTTATTTTATATCCACCTAATACCTATAGAATATATCCTCCATAGTTAATATTATTATATTGTGATACATGTTCTCCTTTCTTTATTAGGCTGATTAATAAGCTGCAACCTGGTTCAGTGAAGAAAATCAACCTTTCACAGCTGAACTGGCACAAGGTAAGACTGTTCTGAAACTCAAAGCCATGAGGATCACTCACCTCCTGATGCCTGATATCTGTGGGCTGTTTCCAAATGCTCGGTGGCATCACAGTGTTTTCATGATGGTGCTTAATAAATACCTGGTGGCTGTTCATTAAGTGCCACCAGACAATTAAAAACATCAGCTGGCACTCAGTATACTAGCTGCTCCTTTCAGCTTTCCATAGAAAACAGTGGATCGTCGGCTTATAACAAAAAGTAATTTAAAGAAGGCTTCTCGGAGGCTGTGGAGATTTGCGTTCTTATTGCTTCATCCTGCTTTTGTTGGAATCCCTCGCCCAGCCCCCATTATTCTGTTTTTCCTTTTTTCCATTGCACTCTGCAGCTGGAAAACCTTGGGAATTTCATCAAAGCTATCCTGGCGTATGGCCTAAAGCCCAATGACATCTTTGAGGCCAATGACCTGTTTGAAAATGGGAACATGACTCAAGTCCAGACCACATTGCTTGCACTGGCTAGCATGGTGAGTGAACACACAGTACAGAGGGTCATTGTCTACTGAGGAACACTTTTTCTATTGTTATGGGATACAGATCTGATGTTACACCAGTCCTTTGACCAACATGTGCTCTTTGTTAGGCAAAGACCAAAGGTATGGACACAAAGATTGATATCGGAGTGAAATATGCAGACAAACAAGCTCGGCATTTTGACAATGAGAAGATCAAGGCTGGTCAGTGTGTCATTGGACTTCAGGTAACTTTGACTGATGATGAAATGACTCTTAAGCTCCATGAAAGCACATGGAAGCATGTTCTTGAGTTCTCCTGTCACTGTCTTTTTGTCCTCAGATGGGGACAAACAAGTGTGCGAGTCAGGCTGGAATGACTGCTTATGGAACCAGAAGACATCTGTATGATCCAAAGACTCAGACAGACAAACCCTACGACCAGACCACCATCAGCCTCCAAATGGGAACCAACAAAGGAGCCAGCCAAGTTAAAATCCACTCTTCTTTTAATGTTGATTTCATTGCATCTTTCCTTTTTCTGCATATCCCTAGAGGAGACCAAAATCAACTATTTTAATAACCTAATCAGACCAACAAATACTTTCTATAAATAAAAGGTTTGGTGACACAGCTCCATGTTCCTAACTTAAGCTACCATGTTAAATGGTAAATCCCTGTTGTTTATCCAGGAACAGGTCACTGCAGTATTTATATCGGGTCATTTAATTTTGCCCTGATCATTAAAAACAGCACTGTTTCCATTGTGCCTGTGTATATTATAAAGCTGATTTCACCTGGTGAAACAGTCATAACTGGGGCATTGTTTAAAAGCCCAGTTTACCCAAATGATTGAGTGGTCTATTCAATTCTGTTTTTTTTTATTCTGTTCTATCCATTCATGCACATTCACATGCAGCTCGTCATACAGAGCTAGTGTCAGTCCAAACACAGCCTAGCAGGGACACTGTTGTGGGAAATTCCGTTTCCATTTTCTAATGTTGTCTTTCAAGGCTGTGAGCACAAACTAAAATCCATTCATCTCCCTTTGGTTTCATGGAAGAAATCTCATATTTTAAAACTTGGACATCTAAAACTGCTTTCATCAACAGATAAGTAGAGTGAAATGAGGAAATCTTATGATTTATAATGTTTCTTGTGTTTCAGTGATGATTTTTATATTACAGTGAGATGGAACCCTTTGAACTGTATATTTTTCTCTTAAGGTTGGGAATAATGTGACATTACCCCCCAATCCCTTTATAATCACCAAGTTGGATCAGTGTGAATGACAGATAATACATTATTGATGAAGAGTGAACATGCCTAGTAGGAACTTCTTTAAATGTATTTATCTAGAAGAGAATACAAGATAAATATACTGATACTACTTCTGTCACATTGTAAAATTTCTGCTATTTTGTGGTTTCCTACAGGCGGGCATGTCAGCCCCTGGTACCCGCAGGGATATCTATGACCAGAAGGTGGCACTGCAGCCATTGGACAACTCCACCATCTCCCTCCAGATGGGTACCAACAAGGTGGCATCTCAGAGGGGTATGAGTGTGTATGGTCTGGGTCGACAGGTGTACGACCCCAAATACTGTGCCCCTCCAACTGAGCCAGTCATCCACACTAATGGCAGCCAGGGCACCGGGACCAACGGCTCAGAGATCAGCGACAGTGACTATCAGGCTGAGTTCCAGGAGGATGAGTACCACAGAAGTTATCATGACGTTTACAGCTCCCATTACAACGATCAGGGTATTGATTATTAGAGGAGAGCTCCACCTCTAGAGCAGTGTTATCAAGTGTATTTTTATCAGTGTCACAACAGAGCAAGTCTTTTGCTTTCTAGTCTTTTTCTTCTCTCGGAGCATAAAATGAAGTGTTGCCTTGAGTGCTTTGCTTTTTCAGACTAGACTCTAGACTCTTTAATCTGAGCAGCAGAGATTGTAAGAAGTTTTGGTAGCATAGAATAATGAGAAACAGAGATACAGTGATTGATTTTTTTTTAAGGTAAAGAGCATTCCTTTTATACCCACATTTTAAAGCATGTCTTAATGGTGGAACGTTGAAGCGCTGATCATTTTGTGGACTAATGGAGTAGCATCAGGTGAAGATGCTGTTTTCCAGTTTTTCCATTCCTGGACTGAGTCTATGCCGATGATCCAAGTGAAATTGGACTTGTGGTTTTCCATCTGTACTTCTCAACAATAGGCTGACTTATGTGTTCTGTATTTATGCATCCAGACATATTTGGTAATACTGATATACTTTTTTTCTTTTTTTTTTTTACTACAGTTTATCTTGGGATTTTTTTTTGTTAGCATAAGGATAATGGCTGTTCAGATAATGCAGATCATGATAGTGCACCAAACCCAAGCTGACTCTATTCCACAGCTCTGCCTCTTTGTTCCATCACATGAAATATATTTTCATATTCCTCTCTTGTATTCCCACACTGTATTTATTGCAGTGAGTCTCATTGTAAAACAGCTGACTGTTTATATGGTTCGTAAAGAATATGGTATGTTATAAATAAAGCCTAAGTTCTTCTGGAAGCCTGTCTGCATGCTATTGTTGCAAAAATATCGTATAGTATATGCAGCCATATTTGATCAAGGTGCAGCTACATTTATTGCTGCAGCTGCAGAGTGTTCACATATAGTCATTCAGCAGCAATAATATGGAGGTTAGAAAGAAACTCACAACTACAAACAACAAGGGAATCAAATGTATGACCTCTAATACAAGAGCTGAAAAAAGATATACAATAACTAACCGTTTTAAAGGATGATTTTATCATGAGACAAGTGTAAAGAATTGTCTTGTGATCTATAACTTTCCTTAAATTAAGAAAACCTATTTGCACAGCCAAACTAGTGTTACAGCAGCCAACTTGAATAAAAAAAACTTAAGGTACAAAACAAAAATACAGAAAAAGATATCATAAAATATAAAATGACGATTAGAATAAAATTGAATAATCTGAATAGAGTCTGATGGTAACCAACTTCAGTAACCCACAGTATTTGCAGTGTATAATAGTATGATGTATTATTCAAATTGTTGTATATTATGCAGAATCTTATTCAAATAGTTGTATATTATTCAAGTGGTATATTATTCATCGTTGTATTCCATTAGCTTCCTTTGACGTTTTCTCATTTAACCATAGCTTTAACAGATGCTCTATAAATATGCCATCCTCTTTATATGAAGTGATATGATATGATGACTTTTTTCAAATCTTTCAGTAATAAAATGCATTGATGGGACAGGGTTCTACATATAGATTTGAAATTCCTTTGCATTATATCATGTTTACAGTCATAAGTTGAAAGACTCACATAGCCTGACCTTTGACCACCACATCTGAAATTAGTTAGTGATTCATAAAGGTCTGCTGTTGTGCCCACTGTCTGCTGTTTTCACCAGGTTGAGAAACAATCAGTTTTGTAAGTGGGATTATGAATAGACTCCTCATCTGCCTCTGTTACCAGATCCCTTCCTGCAATAACTACATCCATGCAAAACAGCAACAGAAAAATGACCAAGCAACAACCACGCTGATTGAAGCTGACTCTTAAATCAGCATCATTTTTTGATCAATGTGACTTTAACTAGCACCTGCACTATGAATGACATTAGCAGGATTGATGTGTGACTTGAACTGATAGCTGATCAAAATAAGGCAAGAGAGACTGTTTCAAGTTTTGTCTTATCCTAACAACGAGTCTGAGTCTCTATGGGAACTATTTCTATCGAACTCACTGTTCTTTACCAACAGGCTACTCATAACTTTGAATTACCATTTTCAGTGCCTGAAGATCACTTTATCAAACAGGCCTGTAGCTTTGTGTGCAAAACCTTTCCTAGTTTTCTCACTATGCTGGAGGATTCACCTTCTGGTGATTTTTAACTCTGTCTCCATCTCTGAAAGGCGGTATCTGCCGATTCGAATAAATAACTTCAGCAAAAACTTAAGCATCCATCCACTTGATTTGATTAACTTATTAAAGGAAATGGTTTGAGGGCATGAAATATCATATGAGGTTCAGTGAGAGATTTTGGGAAGGGTACAGAGTTTCTCTGTGCAGAATGGTATGACATCGTGTAAAATGTGCACCTCACTTTACCAAGGCTTTAAGAAAATTCCCCAGTCTGTACCCCTCTGCCAGCCCTGTATGTTCTGGCTGTGTCCACCCTTGTTTACCTTTCAGACAATTATTTTAATACTGTGTGAAACACTGACCCTAACCCAGTGCTCAGAGTGTCACAATTTTTCTCATTATCTCAAGAGAATATGATCACCTTTACCACTTACTATTATCACTTACTTATTGATCCTAATGAAGTGAAAATCTCCTACCCTGTCTAATATGCACTAGATTCAGGATGTGCTATTCTTTCTTAAGCTGGAGAAAATAAGACTCTCCAGTGAAGGTCTATTGCATTTTTCAAGATCTGGGACCCCTTTCTCAATTACATCAAGAATACAAATTTTCCATATATTCCAACCAAGTCAATTAATCATAGAGGGTGTGAAAATATGTGTTCTTGTTTTCTTTCAGTGAGAAGAAAGGCACAATAAATTGCTGAGAAATGCAAATTAAAGTTCTCTTCAACATCCTCATATTATCTTTGTTCTTCTTCATCTCTTTGTTCGTGTGTGTGTGTGTGTTATTGTTCTGGGTCTTGATGGAACATTTTTACATATATTATTCTATCACCTATACTTTTCAAAAAGAATGCTAAAATTTGTACGGGCCAGGTTATTCTAACTTTTATTCCCCTTGTATGGATCAAGTTTTAAAAAATACTGGATCCTACATTTGCCATAATGCACCTAATGCAACTTGATACCAGTCACTCCAGCCACAGACTGTTCTGCATGCTGCCACCTGGCTGATGGTATCGCAGTATCGGGGCCCACACCAGCAGGCTCAAAGACAGCCTCATCCCTCGGGCTGTAAGATGTTTCAACTCCATCCTACTACAATTTTGCACCCTCTAAAATTTGCACATACTTATCCGTATACAACTGTATATTACGTACTGTATCTATTGTAATACTGTATCTACTTAGTTAATTATTTTCATTTAGTTTAATAATTAATATTGTAGCTCAATCTTTTAATTTACTATTCTATTATTTATTTTTATTTACATATATATATGTTTGTCATCCTCTTCTAATAGTTCTGAGCACTGTCAATCAAGCCTGTCAGTTAAGAATTTCATTGCCAACGACTGATTTGTGAAATTGGTGTGCACATGACAATAAAAAAAAATCTTCTGAAATCTTGAATTTGTCAATATTAATAATGATAAAGTTAATTTAAAGTTTTTTTGTGGTGTAGTGAGCACGTGCATCCTCCTAGTTACATTTACTTCTCTCTCATTGGAATAAGTGAATCAAACAGGCCTGTGTCTCTTCTGTGGTACCCAGTGATTTCAGAAAGTTCAAAACAAAGAGTGAACAGCCAATGGGCCTCATGAGAATGTAATTCACCCCCCACACCCCCAATCTGTCGGCTGCTTGGAAATAATCACCGCTTTGTGCAGGACTGCGGAATCCCGGGTGAAAATGCAAGACTCAATTATAGAGAGTCCAAAAAAGCATGGTAACCGCAGCAACCACAGAGGGCTCTTAAAGGGACGGCATAAAACACAAGCACAACCAGTCCTACAGGTTTGCTGCAAGTGGAAACCAACCTGGTGGTATACCCCCCCAACCACCACGCCATATGTGCTGCTCAGGACCAGAGACTCAATAATGTGTCAAATGCTGTAGATAAACTACAGAAACACAGCTGTGTCAGTGGTGTTAAACTACACACAACACTAGTTTCACTCACTCCAGAGTGACATTGTCCAGCAACACGTGATGAATGCTGACTGTTACTGGAAGTTGGGCAGTCTATGGAAACAGTCTCAGCCTGAAAGGCCTGGACTTTGTTAGCATGGGAATTCAGCTCACCCCCTCACCAGGCTGTAATTCAATGTTCAGCTGCACAGAGAGTAAGAATGAGGAGGTGTGCAGGCTGATGGTTGATTTCTGTGAACTGACAGGCCATGAATCACCATGAGTCACAGCCCGTGCTGGCTGAGACCCAGGACAGAGGCCCAAAGTCATGGGAGAGCACAGACCTTGGCTTAATTTGATGTCAAACTCAGTGCAGGGAAGACTTTGACACAAATTTGCCACTCAGCACAGCACAGTGCATGGTTATGACTTGGAATGAATGAATATGGCACCTTTTCCACTAAACTGCCTTCTCACCTCCATCTCCATTCACTGTAACCTACTGTGCACTGATGAAAACGTAATGTACAAGAATGACAAGAATCACCATCCATCTAAGTAAATGGATTGATTTGATTACCTGTCTGTTAATCATCTTGACAACTGTTCAGATGTCACGCTTACTGAGGATGGAAGAAGGCAGTGCAGTGTTGAGTGTAAAATGGTTTGGATGAGCAGTTCTTGGAGGCCAACTTGTGTCATATAACCATGAATCGCAACTGTGACATGTTTTATCCTAAAAGCTTATACCAGCCTCACATTATTAGGGATCAGAGCATTTTTTTTACTTTTTCTCTGCTTAAAGTATTGGTGCAGCAAAAACTGTGCAATGAAAATTCTCAGTTCATAATGTAATGTAATGTTTTAATGTAAAAATGTGTTTGTCTTTGTATCTTTGTGTGTTAAATGTTAAATTTAGATTTTTCCTCACAATCCATTTAAAAAAAAAACTTGCCAGAAACTGTTGGGCCAATTTTCCTAAAAAGTTTGTCATCACTTCATCTACAGATTTTGTTGATCTAAAATTATCAAAGAAATTGAAAGACACCAATGCACATTCATTATACGAGTCAATTTTTTTATTTGAAATAGATTAGATCAGATACCTTTTTGAGGAAAGCTTTTAAAAGTTTCTATGTTCACATCCATGAAAGCACATCTAATGATATGTTACCTACGTTTGCCTCACTCCAACCAGTGCTCAATTAAGAAGTCTTTGTATTTTTCAAAATATGCTAAATCAGTTAACATGTCCACAAATCTTCATTCAAATGTTACCAAAGTTCACACAGACATTATATATAACAGATATCAGGTATTTTAAATAGTGTTCATATCAGCCAAATTGTCCACAGTGACATTCAGTGTCCTGTTGTAATTTGTGCTGTATGCTCTATATTTCAGATTTCATCTAACTTTTAAACAAATTGTTCCAAAATATTTGACAATTCAACAGAAACAAGCTGAATAGTGTGAGATGTTTTTCACCAGTCTTTAGACTGGTTAAAGTGTTTTTAGTTTGTTTGGTTTTTTTTTAAACAAAAATACCCCACTTTTGCAAATGTGATATTTTTGCCTCAGTTTGTAAGGTGTATTAAAACCTGTTTTCCTGGTGGCAGAGTGACTAATTCACCTTCTCTGAGGATACAAAGGTTCAGGGTTCAAATCCTCAGGTGACAAAGTCCTACTTGCCATTAATGTGATAATTCATAAGCTGTTCAAGTACTTACAGTGGTCATATCAGATGCTCACACTCTCCTATTTATTGCTGCTTACAGGTCTATTTGTTGCTGTATTGTATTTTTTTACTCTTCACTTCATGTTCTGTCCTTCTCTGTTTTCTGACAACTATTTCTAAATACTTCCAGTGACAGGAAAGCTTTCACATCGCAGGGCAGATTGTGGGACGAAGCTGGAGAACCAGACACAGAGAGAACATACAAACTCCACACAGGAGGGCCGGTCTCAGCCGGGGACTGAGCCCAGAAACCTCCTGCTATGAGGCGACAGAGAGGGGAGAGAGTTCAGCATCCTGACAGCCTGGTGGATGAAGCTATTGGTGAGTCTGGTGGTGCGGGAGCGGAGGCTCCTGTATCTCTTCCCAGAGGGCAGGAGGTGTCACAGCTGTACAGATTGTAAACAAACAATGTTTGTGATTTTGGACTTTAAATAAATGCATTTGAAATTTGAATTTGAATCATGTCCCCACCAGGCGAGTGAGTTAGTGAGAAAGCTGAAAAGCAGGTGCAAGAGTCTGTGATGATACTGACCTCCTGTGGATTTTCTGAAAACCTCTTACACTGATCACTTTAATCAGATTTTTTTCTTTTTCTTTACTTCTCTTGTAAATTACCATCAAAGGCAATCTGAGAAACACCTGGTTTCACTGCTGCATCTCTCTGGCTCACTTCTGGTTGTTTGTCAGAATCTTCAGATGTCTTTATCTTTGCATTCAATATGCACACCAGCCCCAGGTAGGAGGCAGCAACATTGCTGAAAGAGTTTACTCTAATTTTTATATAAGTTATTTTGGTTGGCATTCCCATTCTCGTTCCTAAACTCATGTTAAACACAGACATGGATACCTTCTTATTCATCTAATAGGACACAGTATGGGTGAGTTAATGTTGCATTGTCAAGTGTGTGATGGCTATACCTCAGTGATAATTATAAGGGCCTCTGTTATATTGTAGATTATTAATTGTGAGGAGGTTTTCATTATTCATTACCAGCAACTACTTCATGTAGTTGTTGTGCACATAATAATAATATAATCTTGAATGTTGGACTGAACTATGGATCAGCTTTTTGCTTTAACATGATATGCATTCAGTGGCCACATCTTTGTTTTGTTTTGTTTCTACAGACTATTGTCAAAAGTGTCTTGGTAAATTTATGTTCAAAACCTAGGGAATTTTAGAAATAAATAAGCCACTACCTGCAATAACCATCAGGTGGCAATAAGCTGTCCAGACTGCAAAAGTGAACACAGCCACTGGGGGCACTGTGACAACACTTTTTTGCTCCTCATACAGTAGGAAATGGGGAACAGGAGAATCCAACCCTGTCTCCTTAAAATATGTATCCTTACAACTACTTTAATTCATGGATTATAGTCATTTAGAATTTGGGTGCAGCCTGTTTAGATGGTCAGTATGTACAATGAATGACACAGTGTTACACCTGGCGGACAAGTTATTGTGGTACGTTATGAATTTAGTTATGACATAAGTTATGAAATAAGTTATGAAATTAGTTTTGGTGGAGCTTTGAGATTGAGTGAGAGAAACGGTGCAGTAATTTGAAAGATAGTGTCACTGAATGGATGTCAAAGCAATGAAAAATGATCTGTGATTTAGACCACAGTATACTTCTGTTGTGCCAACTGCATCAACAGTTTTTGGAGAAGTGGAGCTAAACTGTAATTTAATCGGCAATGCAGTGACCAGAGTCAACAAAACTTGATCAGTCCCAGTGCAGAAGAAAAGCAGAACAGTAAAACCTTTAGAGATTTGATATGTAAGTTGTTTGTTCTTTAGAATGTTCAAAAGATGGATAGTTTTCCTGTATTTTCTCAAAGTTAATTCTCTGTGTGAGCATGCTTGAAGATGTGTTGTAGTTCACAAAAAACCTAGCAGGCTGCAGCCTTCTAAGGACAGACTAAAATAGAAACATGGAATTGCCTCTGATTAATATCTTTTTCCTCTAAAACATTTTCTCAAAGCATGGTGTTTAAAGTTTAAAGCACTAATTTACTAACAGAAAGCTAATTTGAACCAGATTTAAGAAGGACTGTGAGAAATATGCAAAATACATCACAACACTTTGCTACTGGTTTCAGATGGAAGGTTTATTTTGTGATTGACTGTGAAGACTGAGTGGTTTTCCATGATATGAGCAGTTTGATGTCTAATGAGCCACATCCTGTTTGAGAGCTGTATGTGTACCTTCAGGGTGTTTTCCCAACCATACTGTTTGTAATATGAACACAAGTCATGGACATGTGACAATAAATATAGCCAATGAATTTCTAAATATGTGCAAGAGTGGAATGAATTGCATTTAATTCTGAAGTAGGTAATATCAAGAGAAGGAAATGGAAGTGTACAGTGAGGCCTGAGTAAAACTGAGAGCTGTCAAAACAAAACAATTCACTCTTGTCTTACTCTGAGTCACTGAACAATGTGATGATCACGTAACATTCGAGGTCGTAGAGTACAGTATGAGGTAGATCCTGTTCCTTGTTTGGACAGTAGTCCAAGGTGAGTCCACAGTACTCACCTTTCATAGCTACCATTTCCTTTTGCAGTTATGGTTGCATTCAAATATACAGAGGCTTGATTGAAAACTATATGAAAGCATTATTAAACTTATCCATGTTACTGTAACGTGATAATCAGCTGTGATACAGGAATTACATGCATAATCCCTATACTGTCTATGCCTGGTTAATAATAAGGTGTTATTGGACATGAAGTAACAGAATTGAACATCAGTATAATGGTACACTGTTGCGGATTTAACCACTCAACATCTGCTCCAATTCCATCAGCTACAACATTAAAATACTGCTCACACTTTAATGCATCAGCAAAATAATAAGTCCCAATAATAGTCCCATTTCATACCATGCATACAACATAACTCTGTATCCAGAGAATAGCCATGCACAGTAAATCCATGCAGACCCAGAAAACATGCAAACTCCATCAAAAACACCCAACAAGTGAGTTATATTTCTATTTTTATCTTTATTACTCATATTTATGTTGTTATTGTTGTTAATGCATCTCTCTCTCTCTCTCTCTCTCTCTCTCTCTCTCTCTCTCTCTCTCTCTCTCTCTCTCTCTCTCTCTTGCTCTAAAATAGCCAGAACAAAATACTAAGTAAAAAGTAATATTTCAATTTCCATTCAGTGATAAATTCAACCAAACACATTAACAGGCCATAGCATAAAACAAAGAACTGCACACAAACATACCAGGGAACTTTAGAAGAGTTCAGCTCAGGGACATAAGTAGGTTATGAATGTAGCATGTACTGTATATGTCTGAGAGGAGGCGCCATCCCTCCTGAATGTGCCTCACAACAGTGTGTGACCATGAAAGGAGGTGGCAACAATGGTGGAAGGAGGAGGAGCCTTCCCACACTGAGGAGCACATTCTAGAGCTTGGATCAGAAGCTTTAAACACTTGAGCACTTGTTGTTGACTCAGCACAGAGCAAAGTCCTGCAGCTCTCAAAGCTACGACACGTATAAGAGGTCCTTGCTGGACTGGACCCACAGAAATAACGAAGAGTGTCATGGCCAAAGCCAGAGTCATAATACCAAGATTTTAAAAAATTTACATTGCAGAACCCCCCACCCCCCTTTTTTCTTTCATCCCCCACATCCAGTGCCTTCTGGGAAGTGTATCTAAAGCACCAATTAAAGCGGCTTTGCTGGTTCCTGGCTCTCCTGTCAGCTGCTGCCAGCTGCACGGTTCAGGTCTTTAGTTTATGCGTTGCTTAGTGCCAGTCACCAAGTTTGAAAAGAATGCTGCGGTATTGTCAGTAGTCAAGGCTGACTACAATCAACATGGAGAGTTTTATATTTCCCTGAGTGAAAACAAAATCTGATCCTGGTTAAACAGGAGTCTCAAACAAGATCAATGACAAACAATGTGTGAATGTGTCTGATATTCTTCTTAGCATAATAGCTTGTCAAAATGAACACAGGTCTCTAAACTAACTCTGTGTGTGTGTGTGTGTGTGTGTATGTGTGTGTGTTGCAACCTCAGAGGGGAGTAGAAAAAAAATGGCAGAGAGTAGAATATTCCCTACTATTAACATCCCAGTTCATAATTAATCCAGATTTAAATGTGATATTTTCGAATCAGTAGTAGTAGTAAGTAGTAAGTAGAATGTAAATGTAGCAAAGTAATGCACTCTGCTTGCATGCAAATTGTGATAATCTTCAAAAACATCCCAAAGATCAGTGAGTTATTGAAATGTGCACTAAACATGTTGCTTTTCACAGGCTTGGGGCAGATAAATACTGCTTGCTGAGCAAATATAAACTGCTTTTATACCTTTTGTATTTTGAGTGACAAGGTTATATTCATTGTTGTCTACTGGCCTATCTGCACAAACTGTACCAAACATAATATAACATAACACATATACATTGTTACATGTCGTAACTTTGCTTCTTGTGGTCTTGACTTTGAGCTATATGGGCTCAGATTTAAGATGCTTGCAGTTGTTTCAATAATGACTGGTCAGATATATCACATTATAGCAAGGGTGGCTGGGCTCGGCCTTAGAGCTTTGGTGAGGAGCTTGGACGTCCAGAAGGATCTGAGAGTAGAGCTGCTGCTCTTTGGCATCAGAAAGAGCCAGCTGAGGTGGTTTAGGCATCTGGTCAGGATGCTTCCCCTTGGGGGTCTCTGGGTAGAAGACCCCTGGGGCAGAAACATGCAAGAAGGATGACAACAGCAACCACCATTTTATATATGCCAACCTACCATTTAAAACAGAATAACGATAAAGAATACTTCTTGGACTTCTTGTTTCCTAGTTTCCATCATTAGTGTTTGTAAAGAGGAGGCCAATAAGAGGGTGCAGTTATTTTGTGGAAACAAAATGATTTCTTAACATCTGATAGATAGTAAAGTGGACAAAAGATCATTTAAAAACTACAGTGTGGTTTGATACATGTGTTCTGCTTGTGATGTTTTAATCCACTGATTTATGATGTTTTGGTTTAAGCATAAACATGAATTCAAACATGAAATCAAATTTCTCATGGAAAGACAGAAGGTCTTGCACTGTGGTCTTATTTCTAAAAGTTTTATGTTAAATGGGTCATCTAAATGGAAGAAGCTTGGCCAAAGATGGTTTCTTGGGAAACATACATGATGGAAAACTGTAGTTTAGTATTCCCTGGGGAACTACTTTTAGACTTGGTATCCTGTAACTCTTTTGTTTATGTCCTGTTAGAGCAGGGGAGGGCTGGGAAAAGCTAGGCCAAAAAGGGAAACCTAATTGGACTTTACCACCATAAGTTATGAGACAGTAGGAAGAAATTACATCAACATAAAATAACAAATGGCATGAGACTGAAATTAGTTTTAAGTACTGGAAGCTGGCTGATGGAGAGCACTAGGGCACTGCCTGATCCACATCCTAGACCTCCATTGAATAAAACTTTGAAAATGAATTTGAAATATGTTTTTTTTCAAATACAGAACTCAGGCACTGACTGAATGACTTAGATGTGTGAACAGAGATAAAAGCATGAGAATCATGGAGATGGAAATGTCTGGACCATTTTTGCATTTGGCTCTATTCCAAAGTGTCACAGAACTATTTAAAAATCCTGAACATCCAAGATAAGGTCTGCACTCTGTTCTGGTCTACAGATCACAGCTCTCAGTTTCTATTGTTTTACAGCTCATTTAGTAATCAAACATCTGGAACAACAACTATTCCAGATAACAGGAAATGCTATGTTGAGTTCTCTTGGGAAAGGGTTGGAGTGCTGTGAAGCTCATAGTATCCTGCTGACAGGCTGCTGAGACTATTTGCAAATATTTAAGAAAGTTTATTTACTCTAGTCAAAGAGCAGTCAGTGGATAAAATGTGCTGAATGCTAACAAAAATGAATAAGGAAGGAGCTCTATCATGCAACAAGCAGACCCCTATTTGGATACTGGATGAAATGTTCCCACAGGCAGGGAGGGACACACACACACACACACACACACACACACACACACACACACACACACACACACACACACACACACACACAC
>JBAJHX010000046.1:334469-350204 GCA_037176925.1 Amniataba percoides | reverse complement strand
TCGGTGCTAGGGCCCTAATTATAGGTCATTTTCTATCTCTGTTCTTAAGAGAGAGTCATACTTGTCACACCAACATGTCTCCCATTCTAATATGTATTATACAGGTTGTTATAGATTAGTCCCCTACAGCTGGGACTAATGTATAACAACCTGTATAATACATATTAGTATTTGATGCTTCACTTGCTTCTTTTAACTCTGACTTATAGTCATTTGTTTTGTTTATCCTTTACTGTTGCAGTTGAAACTAGCAAACTGTTTATCATCAGAGGTCATCTCAACTCTGGCAAAGCCCTTACAGTCCTTCAGGTATGATGGTACACTATGTCCTCACCTCCTTAGAAAAACTCAGTCTGAATTCTGGCATGCCCTTAATCACATCCCATTGTCCCTGATCAGGAACTACAATCTGCAGGTACCACTGTCCTGCACAGTCATGTTGACAGACAATCTTATCTCTGTCTGATCCTATTCCTGCTTCCATATCTAGTTTTGGAAATAAAGTGTAGACAGTCATGTTTTAACAGGTGAATATCCCTCCTCATACCTGCATAACAACACACCACACAACATTTCTCTGCATTCCTGGGCAAGCTGAGGCACTGTAACCCAGCCTGTGACTGTGGAAATTCACTGCTTACACACTTCAGTTTTGCTACAGTATTTCACCACACCATGTGCTAACCTGAGCAATTGTTTTCTTAAGTACGTTCTCAACGCTGAAGTGGTACGGACCAACTTTGACCTTGACACAAAACATACTGCTCAGTTATGATGTAGTCACCAGTAGAAACCTCTCGGAGAAATGTGTTAATATCATTCCAGGAGAACAATGGCAGACTAATTGAATTGGCAGGAAAACAGAACAGGGTGGTTTTCCCAAAAATGTTTTTAGTACAATGTGTTATTACAGGAAGAGACGTCTGTAATAACTCATTACTGGTGTTTTATTAATGTCACACTCTAAGTACTGATAATGGCAGATATATAGGCCATTTGTCACTACCTTCCAAAGCAGCTCATTTGACAAAATGTGCAGGTGCTCGGAACAAAAACAGCACTATGGTAAAAACTACTCTACTCAAAAATCTGTCAAAATGTTTTATTACGACTTTGGTAAGCTACGAAGCTGCGCTGCTTGATGGATTGTTGGAGCATTACAGCCAACGTAGTCAGGAGCCTCGCGGAGTGATACGTACTGTGAGTAATGCGCCTTATAGTCCGGTGCACCTTATATATGACAAAAGATCGAAAATAGACCATTCATTGACAGTGCGCATTATAATCCAGTGCGCCCTATAGTGCGGAAAATACGGTAGTTATAACTGCACTTATTGTGTAGTTATGTTACACAAAGATTTTAAAAAGTATCTGCTACTCAAATATCATAAGCTGGACTTAGAGTAACCAACATCTAAAATCTCCCAGTTCATTTAAAAACACATTTCTCATTTAATTATTGTGTTTTTATACTATACTCTTATCAGCTGTTGAGCTGCTATAAATTCACTGACACTATGAAGTGTTCACATTGTTATAAGTCTGACTTTTGTGTCAGACGTAAAGCCACAGCGAGAGTTGATGTGTAAAACACATATCAGTTTTACTCAATGTGTAGCCTGTACTGGTCTATGTGGGTCACTTTCTTCCTGTTTGTGATGAGGTGCTTGGGTGGAGGCTGAACTAGAGAGGAAGCTCGATCTGTAAACACAACAAAAAGCCCCACCATCCAAACATCCTTGTCAGTTGAGGTCCTTACCCTCACACTCTGTCTCACTGTGTATATGTTCATAGGGAATTACATGTACATTTGAAATATGTGTACTTGGAATAACACACATCAGTGCTTTTTTCTTTTTTTAATGTGATGTTCATTCAACTATATGTGCATTCCTGAGGCTGTACTGGTATTAAGGTGGTCACTGATGTTTGTGTACTGCATATGTATGTGTTATTATGTATGAAATGGTTGAATCAGATATGTAGTCAGATGGTAATCAGACATTTTTTTCTTGTTTTTTTTCCAAACTGGGATAAATGACATATAATGACAAAAAGGAGACACTCTGGTGCTCTGAGAGCACAAATAGAAAATATATAGCAATAGAAAAACATGTAACATTCCTCTCACTCGTGACCTCTCCACTCTATAATTACCATTGGACACTCTCCATTCAGCCATTATCTCTGTGCTGGGAATCTCACACCTCAGCACTTCACAGGAAGACTGGAGTGTGTTTAACATTGCCATGTGTGCCACTCCCTGTAGACTACTCACCGCTGTGCCACCAGAGCTCCAGGATGTGCCAGGAAGGTGTTCTTTTGGCCAGAACTGTGTCAGCATGTCTAGACAAGCTCTACTTTGTCTTTGTACTGCACAGTAATACACATGCTGGCAGTGGTTGCATTATTTACTCTGAATGTCCTAATCATAAGACACATGAAGAAATAACAAAGTACAAACTTCAAATATGTTCAGCTGTCACCAGCTGTAGTTTGATTCATTGTTACAGAGCGCTCTTCTGTATGGGTGCTGGTTTTGTGCTCAAAGGTACATTAGATCTCTTGCTTTATTATAGTTTCATAGTGATATTTTCATATATTTTCTCAAGTGGCCATTCAGTGTTTTATGTTTCACTATTTTTTTGTTCTACTCAGTATTTTTTTTCTAAAATCCTGGATTACATTCAATGTTTTTTTTATGTTTAATGTCAGTGCTTTTAGAATAATTATTTGCTACAACATCCGCACTGAATAAGATGGTTTTATGAGTGTTGAATTTAACTTACTAATATCTCTATTTGAATAAATGAACCACCAATGATTTAATGAATGTATTTCTCACTTTGCTTGTTTTTTACTTGCAGCATGTTAGTCCCTCAGTGTTGTATGGGTTGTCAAAGTTGTGAAATGTATTTTGTACATTTGCATCTGTTTTTCAGTTGCTGTGCATAAATCTCTTTGCCGTCACATATCACAGACCAAATCAGCATGTATGCTCTACCAGAAATAACATCATGGCAATCACTGAAAGCTGGTTTATTACTCATGTGGTATATTTCTCAGGTTAATCATTAAACATGTAGAGAACAGCAGCCTCTGAAGATGATGATGAAGTCTGCATGCACTTTATGAGTAGCTGCTCTATTTGTGTCCAAGCTATCTTCTCCCTTGGCAGCTTACACCCAGTCCATCAGTCATCTGGGGTGGCTGATAAGCGGGCTGACTGCAGCCATTTTGGCTGCTGAGTGACTTAAGCTCACACACAACCTCCTTCTGCTTCATAGCTACAACAGATCATTGTCCCCTAAAAAGCTTATGACTAATACTGTCATACATATCTAATGTTTCATAAACTACATTTTACGGGAAAATACATTTACTTTGGCGTCAAAGAAATACCAGATCATTTCCAGGCTGCATAATACAGCCCCTCTCCTCTCAACAGGTATGTTTTGAAAAGAAACTAGAAACTTCATTCACCAAACACTTTTGTTTCTCTTGGAAGCCTATTTCCAACATGATGCAGACTGCTTCCAAACCAGAATGTTCCTTCCAGACAGGAACTATCAGATTGTGGCTGAAAGCACTGTCTGTTTATGTTAAATTGAGTACATGCCTCGCAGATCCTTTTTGCAATTTCTTCTGTTGTACCACACACCGATTCCTTTCATTTGCCAGTATAATTAGAAGAAGACCTTGTTATGATGTCTTAAAAACACTGTCTACTATTGCTTTGTCTATCCAGCTTAACTTTTGAGGCCAGTCAGAGAGTCACAGTGTAACACTGAAACTGACTCTAAACTCTAATTTGAAATAAATACAATCCTTATTGGAGAGGTGTCATTTCCCACATTCTTCTGTTTCCCAAACCTTAACAACATCTCTGATTTATACAGGTTATACATGATGATACTTAATAGATGTGCTACTACTCATTCAACTGATTGCTTAACTCTAAAAGCAAAACCTGTGCAGTGACGTACAGATTCATTTGCATGCAGTTCTCAGACGTACACACAGCTAGAAACCTTTCTGGTACAAGAAACTGAGGCCCAGGATAAATATACTATAAGTAAGAAGTTTGCAAAACAGGAAGTCATGGATGACGCCCAGTCTCACAGGCCTTTGTCTTTAAGACACTTCCTTCCCAAGAATCAAGCAGTGCACCAAGTTCAGCTCCTATACAGCTGTCTGTAATGACAGAAACAGATGATGATAAGTAAATGTTAGTGAATGGTCACTTCTAAGTAAACTACTCATTATAAAGGGAGTAGTGAATGAGTAAACATGGGAGTTATTTCAGACACAGCTTGTCATTGCTGTAACATGGACTCTGGAAATGACTCTCAATACTGTGAGAACTACCTTCATTGCACTGGGGAAAACCATCTGTAAGGCTGGATGAACCAGCCCTTAAGCTCCATAGATAATTAATCCACTTGTTGAAGGGCATTGTGAGAAGAAGGAAGGAATATATGTTGTTTTCTGGCGCTCTGATTTCCACATTTTTTCTACAATTTCAAGCTCAGATCATGTTTATCTGAACTAACCCCGACAGAGAAGCCTGTGCTGAACTAGTGCCCACGTTATGCCCGTCATTGGCTACTGATGTTTTGGTAAATAAAGTAAATGGGGAAGTGTTAGTGCCCACACATACTCCATAGCTGCTCCTCTACTTCCTTTTAAGCATTAAATAAAGCACAAATTTGGCTTTCTTATAAACCCTGAGTGTGGGATGATTCGATGCAACAGATGGAGTGGCCTGATGATCTCATACCATTGTGCATCACATTGTTGGAGTTCTTTATCTTGGAAACACCTCAAAGTATGATGGGATGGATAAATGTAACTTCTAAAGGAATGTTATTAGCTTTTTTCTTTTATTTTCCAGACATGTATCAGTAGTAAATTAACTGAGATTACATTTCATCATTCCATTGCAAATGTCAAATAGGTAGCCATTATTAATGTTAGATGAGTAAAAAAATCCCAGTACTAAAAATGCGTCACTAGCTTTGTCAGATTTTAAAGAAATGGTTGTTGACTTTCCTCTTCTTTCTACTGGAAAAAATTCATTAGCATTCAGTCCCTCTGTCAGAGGGCTCCTTAGTATTCAAAGCCACAGAGCTTTCCGCTTGGCCCCTTAAAGAGAAAGGGGGGTGGGGGGGTAACTGATTCACAGTCTGTTCTGGTCCCAGCCAGCTTTACAGTAAGAAAAAAGGCAAATTAAAGACAGCATACCACAAGTCAGAAACAGTGTTTTATCATTTATTTTGTTTCACTTATTTGCCACATTATGCATGGTTTATTTTAGAGAAATGATTCCAGACCACATTTAGCATACCTCTAAACAGTGAGTCTATAAATAACCTTTAGTTCAGAGCTGTGTGATGCTTAGATCTCCTGACTCAAGCTCTGAGCTGCAGTGTTAGTCAGATCCAACCAGGCCTTTGTCAGAGTTGGAGAGTGATTCTCTCCTCTTCTGGGTGGTCAGCATACCACTGGAAAACATGTAAAAAAATAAAAATCTGCAAATAAAACAGACTGCGCTTCATTAAACCTATAGTGCTTTGTAAAACGGGATTGTCTGTTTGAACTCTTAATACTTTTTTTTTTTTTTTTACTTTTAACACTTTTTAATACCTTTCCGTATGTAGTACACGATATTCAAGGCTTAATTCCAACCTGCATTGTCTTTTTTTAGTGAACTTTGATAAGATCATTTAAGTCTTTAACCGTTTCTTTGCCGTCCTCTGGTCCATGTGTGTCAGACGTGGTGAGGCGGGTAAATTGTGGCGGTTTGTTGGACCTGGTTCCCTTTGAGTGTAGTGGAAATAATTGTAATCCAGGAAAATACCACTGTATCCGCTCAATGACCTCAGCAGGATAGGCACGCGCTGTGGTTGCATGTTGCATGTGTATGCTTCAGTCTGGTGACGTCAAAAGCGGACGCTCCTTATTTGGCCAAGCCTCCCGACGTTCCACGACTTAAAGTGAAGGTTTGCAGGCAGCGCGAGCGAAGGATCGCGAGCTGAAGCTGCGCCGTCTCACTCTCTCTCTCTCTCTCTGTCTGGACTACCGTTCGCTCACCTGAGCCTTCTCACCGGCGTGATGTCAGGAAGCCTCCCAGCAGCTCTGCTCACTCTCCTCTGTCTGTCCGCACAGTCCGCCGCAGGTGAGTCCGAGCATCCGCAGTCCCTGTCAGGATGGCTGTGTCCATGCAGGCGGAGGAAGGAGCTTTAAAAGACTCCCAAACTGCATCCAGACCGCCGTCTGAACCCGGCAGGATCCTGCTGATTAAATGTGCTGATTCCATAGAACAGGACAGAACAGGACTGTGATTATTATGTCAAAGGAAAGGAACCTTTGGTCTGTGTACTATGGACTGATGAGTTTACAGTCAGTTAAAAGTTTTCTCATTAACTGGTGTAAAAATCCTTTCATCTTTGGAGTGGATTTATCTCATTTATCCAGAACAGTGTGACCTTTTTGGGCAGTCAGCCGCTCACTGCACTTTGGAAACTGTACAGGATCTCCAGGAACATACATGGATGTTCTTTTGAGCCACTGTCTTGAAGAAGAGACTTTCGTCAAACTAAAAAAACATTATTCAGTGTGTCCTGCATGTGTAAATACCATTTAAAGTCGTAATGACCTGCATCACCACATTTGTGTTCTCACCTTCAGCAGTATTAATCAACACGACTGTCTCAGCCGAGTGAAAGGTTCCCTCTGTATGTCTGCTGGCTGTGGGGCTGCAGCTGCTCTCACCAAGTCTTTGGTCCATTGTGACTGTTCAACTTTTGTTTCCAATCTCTAAATTGTGACATGTGGTTAACTAAGATCTGTGCCTGAATGTGCCCTGAGAAAGTCCTGTTTGTCCACACTGGAACAGGAAGCACTGACAGACAGCAAGTCTGTAAGATAAAGATAGTGATTCAGGAAAAGGTGAGCAAAGCAGCTCTCAGTTCTTCTGCACAGGCAACACTTGGAAACTGGGCTTAATAGCAGACGGTCTTTATTAATAAGGTGGTTGTGGTAGTGATCAGTCAGTCTATAAAGGTATGACCTTGGATCTTTCAGTAACACTGATAAGAACGCGAGTTTCACTCAGCACTACATTACTACTGCTACAAGATAATCACTTATGAATAATCTGAACACTTGGTTCATTATTTCTGGTTCAGGAGTATATGGTGTGATAATAATAAGTTAATGTACGTAGTTATAATGTTTTCTAAGTCATCACGCTTATTGGTTGAAAGTGTAGTTTGGTGTTAATAAAGTTAAAGGTAAAAACGTTCCTTCTCCTGTTGTTGGAGAGTTCGTCAAATGCTTAGCTGTGTGACGGTGTTCCTATCCAGATCAGCTTTTGGAGTGTTATGTGTAAGTCAATGTACGACCACAACTCCCAAAACATCTCTCTTGATCTATATTCAGGTAAATACTAGGACAATGGATTAAATGTTCAAACTGATAAACTGTGTTTTTAGTAAATCTACAGTCGTCCTGAATTTGTGTTTTAACACTCTCAGTGTTTTGGGGGACTAAGGACACCAACTGCTAAGTTTCTGTCTTTGATATAAGACTTCAGTTGCTTTACAGTCTCCGTGTTCTTTGCTTCATCATGTGCCACACATTTTAAATAGCGGACGCCTCATTAAATATATCACTTTTTTACTGTACTGTTTTCAGTGTTTGTCAGGATGGGCTGGCAAACGATCGCATTCTGTTTCATTTATGTTTCACACAGCATCCCAGTGTGTTTTGAATCACAGCTGTATCTGCAGATATAAACTATCACTAGTATACTGCTTGTGTGACTGGGATTGTGTCATCTGAACCATATATGGATTTGATGCTTTAACCTTTATAACATCAACAACTCAATCAAATTTTGAAAGGTGTAAGAAAAGTATTTTACATGGTCTCTTTCATTTTGCAGACCCCTACCCTCGAGCACAGAATGTCATTTGGAAGTCTACCAACTTTAAAACTATACTGACTTGGGAGCCCGAACCATCAGCTGATTACTCCTACACGGTTGAGTTTTCTGTGTAAGTACCTGCATCCAAACCCTCATATATTAGCCCTTCCAAGAAATAGCGTTCAGCTCCTAGCTGTTTGGTGCATTTATTGCTTTCAAAGACATTTCAGATTGTTGTCACGTTTGCTGAGTAATCTTTAAGAACATCCAGCTAAAGGGCACGAGTCACATGTGAGCAACCCAGACGGCCTGAATCAGAAGATTATTAAACGTCACATTCTGAGAAGAAGATACTAGAACAGGGTGCTGATTTTCAAACATTAATTGTCATCATAATTGTGTGATTCTGTTCATGTTTGTGCCCTTTTGGAGCCAAGCCAACGTTAGCCACTGACAGACAGAAGCAGGCAGGGAGAGCAGGGTCATGGAAAGGTCACATCGTGCCCCCTGGGTAATGCAGTATGTTTAGCCATTTTGAATCTGCCTGGCACTCTGTTATGGAGAGGACAGAAAAGAGTCCTGGCAGTTTGTGAGACATGCTGGTGTGCAGGACAAAAGACAAAAAACACAGACCACAGGCACAGACCGGCAGAGTTTTATGATGTCACACAATTACTTTACACATCTCACTTTAGTTTGTTTAACTGCATTCAGAGAAGAGCTGCTAAAGAACAGGATCAGGGTTCAAGCACTCTGCTGTCACCTACAGTTAAGTTCGACGAGACTGTGATTTTTTTTTTTCAAATCTGTATCCTGCTGGGATTACTTATTGCACTCTGACTGACGTTTTTATGTCGGAAATTGAAATCATGTCTTTCCTGCAAACCATTTTCTTTTGTCTGTGTTTATTTTATTGCTCGGCTGATATCTGTGTGTAATGAATAATGTGAACTGTTGCAGGCTTGGTGGGGACAAACAGAAGAACCCTCACTGTATACGTTCTTCAAAGACAGTATGTGACCTGTCCAGTTCTCTGACGGACTTGGACGCCTACTACACAGCTGATGTCCTGTCTGAACCCCCGCTGGGTGCCACCACTGACCTCATCGAGTTTCCCTACACCACCTCACCACGCTTCTCCCCCTACAAAGACAGTAAGTTATTCTGCTACAATAAGCTGTGTTTTATTTTAGCTGTATTAGAAACACAGATGAGGGAGAGGGATCCCTCATCTGTGGCTCTTCCTCAGGTTTCCTTTTTTCCCATAAAGGTTTTTTTTTAAGTCTTTGCTGACCCGGTGTGAGGGTCTAAGGACAGAGGGTGTCACAGCTGTACAGATTGTAAAGCCCTCTGAGGCAAACAATGTTTGTGATTTTAGGCTTCAAATAAATACATTGGATTTGATTTGAGAAAGTGTGAAAACAAATAGCTTCTCCTCCCTACAAGAACCTGGACTGCCACAAAGAAGTAACAAAAAAATGTAAAGTGGTTTGATCTGCAGCACCACACGCAACAGAGTCTCCTCCACAGGAGCACAAATACAGTGTGGTTGGGAGTCAGGTATGAATGAAAGAGAGAGAGAGACAGCACGGGCGGGTCCCATTTTAACCTGGTCCTGCTGATCCTCCTCAGTCACCAGCCACCACCTAGACAGAACACAAAGGGGAAGGAGAAGGACAAAGAAACAGCACCTCCCTCAGGCAGCGAGAGACAACACACACTGAGGAACACACACAGGCACACTGAATACATACATACATACATACTTATGACCGAGGGGCATAACAACTGGCACACACACTGTCTTCTCCGGCTGTGTGTAATGTTTTTTTTAAAGGATTACTCCAGTTTGTTACACCTTAGCTGTTTCCCAAAGCTCAGCAATTAACTTGGTGAGCTAGACATCAATACAAGAGTAGTCTGAAAGGTCAAGAAAAATGAGCAGTCAGACAATTAAAGAAGCAAAAAAAAAACAAAGGTGAACAGAGAAACTGAGACACCTGTTTTAACTTTAACCTAGTGTACTTAAGCTAGATTTAGAGTTCTGTACCAAGAGGACCTAGCATAGTTACAGAAGTAACACATGGAGACTCCAGGTGGAACTGGTCCGCTTGTGTTTTCTCCATCAAGTTTCAGATACCAGTAGGGACAAGAGTGAAAACAATTTGAAAGAAGGCAATAAGGATGTCTTAACAATAAAGTGTGTCAATACAACATGTGCACAGCAATGGTCTCTTATATCTAATGATCCACGGAGAAACAGAAGTTACTCTGAGTATCTGTTGTAGTATATATGGGGCAATGCCACAGCTGTCATGAACACGATTGTGTTGTTATGAAGTAAAATTAGATTTGAACGTTTATTTAGCTTTTTTAACCCAAACATCATCTAACATTTCCAAAGGTGTACGTTGTATTTAGAGATTCATTAGATAAGCTCTCTGACTGCCAGTTGATGACCTCTGATCACTCTGTCCCTCCTCCACAGCTGAAATAGGCAAACCTGATTTCAAGCTGGAAGTAAGTGAGGACAAAAAGAAGACCACCTTGTATGTGACTGACCCACTCACTGCCCTGTTTAAAGATGGTCGCCAGCTCAACATTAAGGATATTTTCGGAGACAAGCTGCAGTATAAAGTCACCTACAGGAAAAATAAGAGCACCGGCAAGGTAAGTAACTGCCAACAGAATAAAATCAGCCTCAAACACACAAATAAGACAATGCAAACTCCATTTTTCTTCCTGTGTTGTTTTCAGAAAGTGCACATCTCGAAGACCAACGTGATAGAGCTGACTGATCTGGACCAAGGCGTGAGCTACTGCTTCAGCGTCCAGGCCTACCTCCCGAGCCGCAACGCTGACAAGCAACTGGGAGAGCTGAGCCAACCTCAGTGCTCCAACGATGACCACCAGTCCATCTTAGAAGGTGAACTATCCTGATTCTTAAAGATGTGGGCATTACTCAGTTTAATCCTGTTATATAAAACAAGTACTCCAGTATTAGACAGATACAGTTTTCTGTTTGTTTGACACAATGTCAGTTAGAAATCTTTTCTACTTCTGGTATGTCAATTTAGAAATTCTCCAGGAGGTTCAGAGCAACACACTGGACAGACTGCCTTGACATCTTCCATATATAAAACATATTATCTGATAAAATCTTTAGATCTTTTTTGTAATTTGTTTTGGTAACATTCCATGTTCTCTTATAATCAAAAATTGCCATGTGCAGCCCTAAACCAACCATGAACATCCTATTAACAAGCATTCACTGTATGCATCCAAAGCCTGAAATAGTATTAAATAATAATAATACCAGCCTTTTACTTAATGATCTAATCGCCCTTATTTTTGGACCACCCTCGGGACAAAATTGTTGTATTACTCAAGAAAAAGGCTATCTGTGCATCTGAGCTTTGATGATGTGGGTTGTCATGAGTATTGCAACCTCTAGTATAGATAATATTGTATAAATAGTTTTTGTTGTGTATTCCACTCAATTTTGTGTGTATTTGTAGTTTAACTGTGCTATACAGTAGTGACATTTTTCACATAGTGATCAAGTAAGCACATTAATGTAAAGGTAGGTTACTTAATGTAATTTTGTCTTGTTTTGCCTTCAGTATATTCACTAGGTGTGATCGCGTCCGCCATCTTCCTCATCCTGCTGCTGATTGGCATCATTATTGCTGTCACGGTGGTCTGCTGCAAGCACAGGAAAAAGTCTCTGAAAAAGGGGAAAGAAGCATTGCCACTTCAGGGTGTATAGCATCTGACACACACACACACACACACACACACACACACTGCTGTGGGAACATACGGTACAGCTGAACTGGACTGTGGCCTGTAGGGAGAGCAGGAGGGCTGGTCTAGTCCATCATTCCATTGTAAAACAGTGGAATGAATACATCCTTCAGTTTCTGTGAAACTGCCTTTGAATATGTTAGACATATTTGATTCTTTCTTTATCATTCCATGCTGCAAAAAAGAGACTTAAAGACAACACTGTTTGAACACTCCTACTGTACACACTAGTCATATTACTGAAGCTGTAATATTCCTTGCCTTGTGTTTTTCTATATGGTGAATGGTACCCATGATAACAGTAGATAAACACTACCAGCTGATTTGATTTATTTCACTGTACTCTTTAACTTGAAATAATTGACATGATGAGGGTTTTTGGTAGACTTTATGGGAAATATATAGATATAGTATATATTATTTTTGTATATGATGCTTAATTTATTGTGTTTAATTGAAATTAACATATATGATGCTGTTTTAGCCATTTTGTACTTCAGGTTGTTGCACATCATTTAATTATGTGGTGAAAAAAAATAAATATTTGACATAACATGACCAGTTTTTATATTGCAGGCTAGGATGACTGTTATTTACAGATACATGCTACATGTATTTAGTTTATTATTGCTTGAATTGAAACTACATCTACCAATGTAGTTTCATTTTTAGTGAGAAGCAGAGTCAGTACAACAGCTAAGCATTCAACTATATTCTCTTCATGAAGCAAACACCGGTACAACTACTGTATAATTAATATGGAAAAAGAGAAAGAAAAAAAGTTACAGTTCAGGTGCATTTGACCCCTCATGAGTGCAAGTGCAACACAGACACTGTCAGAGTAGTAAAGGATGAAGGATGAAGATGGTGGGAGTGCTGTGCTTTAAAAACAGTATGTTTAAGGCATTTGGAACTGTCTCCAAATAACCAAGAGAAAAACACATTTGGTTGCACTTTTATGAGATTCAGTCTGTTCTTTGCTCTGTTTCTGAATTTGAAGGCAGTGTAATCTTACTGTCTTACTGTATACTATGTCACTCATATTGAGCATCCAGCAGGGCTCTGTCATATCAAGTATAATCTTTAAAAGTAATGAGAATACATGTGAATGATTCTAATAGTAACACACAACAGTATAACAAAAATATAGCCTACCTATAGGATTGCTGAAATTACACTTCTGTTGACCAATGGGACTGCTCCACCTTTAAGTTCCAGCTGGGTGTGCTGCACACCTTAACAGAGGGGTAACTACGAAATAGGGCGCTGTGGATCTGGATATATAGGTACAATCCATAACGTCCAACAATGGACATGCAAAAATAACCATTCTAACGTGTAACTATGTGGACTGCACTGCTCAGTGGAAACACAGCTGTAGAGAGAACCTTGAAAGTCAGTCAGAAGGCAGTAAGCATAAGAAGTGGAGGAATAAATGCTATTCATACCTCCACGTCTGCTGCTGCAATAGAAGTTGAAAAACACTGCCTGGCCAAAAAAAAAAGTCGCCACCTGGATTTAACTAAGCAAACAGATGAGAGCCTTCCATTGGATAATTACTGCAGTGATGAATATCTTTCAGCTGGCAACAACTTATTCAACCCTAGCTGAAGCAATGAGCACCTTCTCATTTCATAAACAACCATGTCAGAAGACGTATCCTGTGGTCGTGGAAAGGATGTTAATCTGTTTCAGAAGGGTCAAGTTATTGGCCTGCATCAAGCAGAGAAAACAATTAAGACCCGTCCAACGCATTATTAAAACCTGAGAGGATAGTTGGGAACCATCATCTTCAAGGAAGAAACGTGGTCGGAAAAAAATTCTAACTAATCGTCAGCGAACTTAAATCAACTTAAATGTTTGGTGAAACCACATAGTACAGACCTTAACCCCATTGAGATGTGCTGGAGAATGCTTTGCACAGTGGTTCAACTCTCCCATCATCAATACGAGATACTGGTGAAAAATGTAAAAATATCTCATTACATTGCAGAAGCTTATTGAAATAATGCTATAGCGAATGAATGGCATAATCAAAGAGATTCCTTGCGAGGAAAGTAGTGTGGAAGGATGAGACCTCTGGTCCAGATGGCAAAAAAGGTGCAGAGCAGCTGCATAAAGTTACAACACTGTCACTTTCTTGATCAAAGAATCCATTTTCAGTACAGTCAGTGAGGTTTCAGCACACACATCCTGGTTAGGGAAGTACCTGTCTGATGATTTAACAGAACCGTGAACCTGGAAGTGCACAGTAAAGTCAGTTATACCAAATCAGTGACCTCATCGTGCTTTATACAGCCTCAGAGCTGCAGAGATGTGGACTTTCTATTCTTTAATGACATGCAGGTTGTAGCATGTTTTTAATAAACCAGAACTGGACTGGGAATTTTTTAAGCTAAGCTTTTTCTAAGCTCAGACAAAGCTGACTTTTAAATGTATTTAGAAATTTAGATTTAAGAAATCAATAAAATATAAGAAATGTTGCTGTTTGAAATATGCCTAACAAAATCTCAAAGGTCCAGTCCTCGTCAAGGGATAATAACCTTACACCTACATTTCAGTCAATCATTGACTGAGTTTTTATCTTTTAACCTTGCTTTAACTGCCTCTCACACACATACACCAGACACACAAACACACACACACACAAAAAGAAAAGGAAGAAAAAAAAATCTCTTGGTCCTACAGTGTTTTTTTTAATGCAGAGTGAGATCTAAACAGTATCATCATACATATAAAATCATGAGTATAGCCAAGGCTCCTTGTTTACATTTTTCAAAGTAAAGTTACAGACTATCAGAGTGACAAGAGATTTGTTGGTAATGGTTGGAGAGGGCTTGTAAATGCTCCTGTCGTGTAATCTGCACATGTAGTGATGTGAGATCGACTGACAGAAATCATCATTGCTCTTTAAACCCAGTGTCCAGCTTCATGAAGCCCATGTAAAAGCAGATATAAACACAATTAAGTAAAATTCAAGTTGTAATTCCACCACCTAAGAACTTTGGGAAATCCAGAATTTCACAAATGAACATTTCTGAGCAACCAGGGAAAAGTAGACATGGGTAAACAAGCATGTGCCTGGAACTGACATTTTCAACCTCAACAGATAAAACAGTGTTCCACTGTCTTGCTGATGGCTTTATGTTTCACCAACCACAGTGCAACCTGGCAAGCCCAAAATAGCTCTTGCTATTATTATATTACTCACTAACCAAGTTTCTTTATTATTATTAAATATTTAATCATTAGTGAGTCCATGACTTTGGTTTAATTGTCGGTCAGATCAGAGTGAAAAAAAAACAAGATTTGATGAAACAGAGCTTATTGAATCCTTTGCTGCCTTTCGACTGACTGCAGATCACTGTGTTTTTCCATTGCAAGGTTATATAAAATGTGAGGAAGTAACATAGTTAACATGGTAACTTTTTGTATGTTTCGATGTTCCACCCCCAAAAGTAAAAACTTTGAGGACCGAACTTCTGTGAATGTGAACACATCTGATTACAAAATGTGACTGTTTGAATGCATGTTTGACCGGACCTCAGGTTCATGGCTACCTTCTCAGCTGGACTTGATGCTGGAGTGTCTCACTACATATCAAGGTCCTTGATGGTAATAACACATTTTAGATATTCATAAAATCTGTTACAGGAGGAATGTTCTAAATGGTGCTGCCGCTAGTGGCAGAGGTCTGCCTTGCAGCAGTCCGTCTTTCCTTCACCATCTAAGAAATCCGCACAGTGCACAGAGCACTTTTGGTCCTGCAGCCCCCCGCAGTTGCAGCAGCAGCAGCGATTGGATGTGACTGACCATTTTTACACCCCTTAATGTGATTACAGCTTAATTATTACATTATCTGAATACTACTTGTGTGTGATGATAAATAGTACTCATATTTAGTTTTTAGTTTCAATTCAAAGCCAGTTTTCCCAAGATGACTGAATGATTTTTTAAATATAGTGTTTTTGGTTAGAATTCCCATGTCCCATTATTTC
>JBAJHX010000046.1:317194-328213 GCA_037176925.1 Amniataba percoides | reverse complement strand
TGTGTGTGTGTGTGTGTGTGTGTGTGTGCTTTTTCTGACCTCCAGTAGCTCTGAGTGTGAGCTCTGCAAGTGTCGGGGGTGTGAGAGGTTCAGGAATGGCCGGCTCACCACCAGGTAGCCCACCACAGTGGCGAGGTCTGCAGAAGAACAGCAAGTGGACACATAAGGAACAAAGAATGAAGGAACAAAGAAATTATGGCTGATGATTACTGCTTATCGTTCTGTTTTTGTTTGCTTATGATTGTGTCCTGATTGTCTATCAAAAACAGGCTTAATATACTTTATTGTAAATAAAAGTGATGTTTTTTTACCGCTTACATTTCGTGCAGCAAGTAAAATTGTATATCAGGGACATGAACTGAATATTGTCATTTAAAGTAAAAAATATGTTTACTCACACTTGGCAATTATGCTGTCCACGAATCCCATAGAGAAGCGAAAGAAAATGAAGTTATGCAAGTGGTCCACCTGAAAGAAAAAAGAAATACGTTCACCCTGTACTAATGACTTGTACAAAATTTTGTTTCCTTTGTGTATATGGCATCTAGGTAACCTCTCTCAATATCTGTCTCAATTCAAAATTTTCTTGTTCTATTGAATATTTTTTCATTTCAAAACAAAAAAGGAAAATCAACTTGATATTTCTCTGTAAAACTCATCTGTGGGTACAGCTACTGTTGAACATATTAAATGTATTTATATTTATTATACTTACATAACAACAACAATGTTTTCACCTGTTGTTAAACTCAGTAACTGCATCAAATGTAGCTGCATGTTGCCTTTCAGTAAATGCTTAACAGGCAGAGGATTTTCCTGCATCTTGGACCTGGTAGATGACTAATGACACAGCACTGCTGTTAGGGTGATACTTACAGAGCGACTTAATGTCCCCTGGATATCTTGTTTTAGCTTATTTCCTCTGGTTGGACTTACTTACCTGGCTATAATGATGCACCAAAACTCATTACTGACGCACTAAACCACACAATATACTGGTCAGGAGTGAAGTCATTCTACTGCATACATGCATACGCCTTGGAGAACTCTTAATAACACACATTATGACCTTATAGGAAACTCTGCTACATTGTTACCCACCAGTTTCTTGAAAGTGGCATGAATGGTCTGTTTTTCCCTTAAGTTCCCATTGTAGAAGGCAATCTCCTCACTAAAGAAAAGGAAAATATATCAATGCAGTGTTCTGGTAAATAGATACAGCAATAGAGTTTGATCATGTGCTGGCATGATTACCTATTGGTGATGAGGCGAGAGTTCACATAGCGGTACTCTCCCTCGTAGCGCTGCTCAATGACCGTCATCTTGCCTATGGGCCTCCTCAGTCTGGTCAGGAACAGACCTGAGATAAGCAGGTAGGCCATCATGATGGCTGGGCCCTGGGTAGGAGTGGGACACCATAAAGTCACTTTGTGTCGTGTGTGGTAAATATATGGTAAAATAAAATATATATTTCTGTCCTTTTTAATCTCAGGGCACATGAGTTGAAAGATAAATAAAGTGGGCAAACATTGTTGAAATAAAGATAAAATGCATGGTGGTATTTATAACATTAATAGAAGATGTAGTTTACCCCTAAACAGTACATCCAATGAGTGGACCTTTCCCGATTTTACAGTTCACATGACCACTAGGTCAAAGAAAAGGACTAACAACAAAGAAACATAGAAACTAAGTGTGTCATGTCATCTGTTCTGTTTAATGTATCATAAAGGGAGAATGTCCTTCTCTATCAGATGCTGTACCTGATTACCATTTACAAGATGGGTTATCACTCTATTAGTTCTTACTCTCTGGATGATGTCATGTGTGCATAGACATGTAATTTATTCTTAAGAGCTATTCTTGAACAATTATGGTGGAAGCACCAGACATGTGATAAACCTTTTTAAGTCTGAGGTCCTCCTACTGATTGGCTGCTGAGCTCTATTGGCCGATATTTGTCCTGAACAGTGGATAAATAAATCAATAGTAAATGATCTCAATCATATACTATGACCTTCAGTCAGCACTTCCCAACCCAACTGAACACCTATGTGAGATTTTGGACAGTGGTGTAAGACAGTGCTCTCCATCACCATCATTAAAACACCAAATTAGAAGAACGGTGCTCCATCCCTCCAGTAGAGTTGAGGACTTGTAGAATCGATGCCATGGTGTACTGAAGCATCTCAAGTGTCACATGGTAGCCCAGCACCCACATGTTTATATTTAGAGAATGTGAATGTGTGTTTTGCTCCTGTCCAAGAACTGGTACCACTCTGTGGTGCTTAAGCAGTGTCAAAGTCTGACTGGCCAGACCAGCACTTTCCGGTTGACATCATCTGTGTGTCTGCAGCTGTAAAGAGGCAAGATCAGATTTGCCATAGGGACAGAAAGCATGGTCAGGTTTGTTAGACCAGCCAGCTGATTTGCTGGTGCTGATTAGCTTTCCTCAGGTTGGCATTGCTGAAAAACAAGCAACATCCGGCCATTAAGTGTCAAACTAGTTGAGAATGCCATACAGCTTTTCCAGGGCTTGTTTGGTGTGTGTGGTGGATTGTATACCAATGCACACACAGCTGTGCATGTGTGTTCTGAACAGGTGACTTGCAGACTAAGTGGTGCTCAAATTTATTTTGCGCTCAGTTTAATGTTTCATTGTAACGCATAGGATAGTGAGAAACGTAATTTCGATTCCTTTGTATGTCAAGCACATGTGAAGAATTGACAAATAAAACTGACTTTGACTTTGACTTTGACTTCAAAATGATTCAATACATGCGGATAACTGCACTGGGATATACGTAGTCCCATAGCATTAACTGTATGAATGAAAACCAAAATACTAGAAAAGGGCACCACGATGTTTTTCTATTACTCTCTAAGTAGGTAGAACTGATATTCCATAGAATTGATGAAATATATACAGAAGATATCCCGCTTACCTGAGCACCAATGGCACTCGTCAGCTTGAAGATGTACAGACCGATATCCAGCAAAGGCTGCAGGACAGACAGATAATGGACAGATCTTACAAACAGAACATCTTGGGGACAGAACTGGTAGAAGTGACCCTGGTCAGCAAAAAAATACTGGATAATTAGCAGTTTTTTCTATTTTCCCTGCAACAATAATACAATACTATTTTCGCCATGCAACAGCAAACACAAAGGATCATACAACCCACAGATGTATGGGTTGTATCGTCTATTGTGTCTTATACTGTCATTATAATGGAGGTCACATTTTCAACACAAAACAATCTGAATAGCTAGAGTATATACAGTGGCACACAATACTTCAGCTGTGATGCTACTGACAGTCATTTCAAGACTAGCACAACATTGTAGTCTATTAAACCTTAATTTCTTTTTCACTCTGTATGCCATTACAGAGTGCCATCAGAGTTGCCTACCTTACTGAGGTTTGAGTAGAGATCCACGACACTGTTGCAGAACTTCTCCACGTCCTGTGTCAGTAGCTGATCTGCATTGGCTATCCGGTTGTCCAGGTTTCCCATTTTGTAATAGGTGAAACCTCTGAAGAGTGAGAATGTACGGTGAACACTCAGAAAATGCTTCTACTTGTGACTGAACAGCAGGAAAAAAAATCAGTTGCCAATCAGTAGCATCAGCAAAAAACACAAGTTTAAGAAGAAGAACACAACCTTTATTTATCATATAGTGGGGAAATTTATAATGACTACTTATTTCTTCTTTTACCCAATCACAAAATAAGCCATCATCATGTTGGAGTTTGCTGAGAAATTACATTTGGTTGTGAATCTTTGCAGATTTTTGGTCTAAATGAGGTTATTGGTATCGTTTATGAACTTGAGAGATTTTTGATGGTACCACTGGGACACACAAAGTAAATCCAAATGGTTATGATTTAACACTAGAGCCTAATATAATACTACTTATTATTGAATTATCATTTGGCAATGACTTAAACATAATCAGAAAATCACAAATAATAGGAAAGCAGATTTAGTAATGCTGTATTACTTACTGCAGGTACTGGTCATACAAGTTTTTTGTGAGCCTTTCACGGAACCTCAGCTTCAGCTCGTTCAGACCCAACTTCAGGAAGTTGTTCACCAAGGCTATCTGAAATGACCCAGTCACACATAACAAACATGCATACATCTCTGATTATGACTTCACTCCTTCAGTGAAGGCTACAGAATCCTTATAGTATTCGTGCCAGCTGTTTGTTTGTGTGCTTATTTAGTTTTTCAAGGATAGGAAATGAAGAAAACATGCAAAAGCAGAATATTTTATATGAATCTACAAAAGCAATCCAAATACACAATACGATAGGTTGGATATAGGTTTTTCTTATTGCCAACAAACTACCAATGGATATAACCTACTAACATTATGTGTATCCAAAGTCTGACATCTCATTCCTCTGTGCCAAAGAGCTCCATTAATGTACAAAGACTATTACAAACACATCTGTGAGCTCCAGTATTTACATTTATATTTACATTTATTGCCTTTCTTAGTTTATTTTACTACATTACCAATCTCTTTGGGTAACATTTGTTACATGTTTGCTCTTTTTGGAAATTACTAAGCTATTTTTTACAGAAAAATTCAACTATATATTTGTGAGTCATTTGATAACATTTATATTTTCAATAGGAACCAATGGGCTTGAGCTGAGTGCCAGACAGGGGAGAAAATACTGTGAGATGAACGCACTTCTTTTTTATCTTTTCATGCAATTTGTTGACAATAGAAAATATAGAATATTGACAGCCTTATCATTAAACATTGAGACTTACAGGGAACATTTGCAGATAACATGAGCAGTGATACACTGCTCATGTTATCTCAATGGAATGGTCATGCTAGATGATTATTTTAATTGCATGAAATGAATCAATAAAAACAATCCATTATCAACAGGAAATTAGTAATTAGTTTATTTCCATGTCAAGTCTCCTCTGTACACTTTTGAGATAGTAAAACAGCACAAAACTATGTGCACAGGTATAAACTAACATATTACAAAACATATAGTATATATAGAAATTAAGGTCTCAATTAAGAGTGTGAAAAAAAGTTAACAAAAAAAGTACACTTACAAGAGGCATGAATTTGATAAAGCTGAACAAGAAGGTCTTGAAATCTTTTGTGGAGCGACCGATAATTGCACTGCAAACCACAACATGCACAAAGATGAGCAAACATTGCCAAGAGAGATGTTGGGACAAATACGTAACTTAATAAATTTAATTTCCTTTTTTGTGTGAAACTGTGCAGCTTGATGCCAAGAAGTTCTGCTTCAACTTGGAGGAGAGAATGACTTTTTTGAGACAGTAACAGTGGAGTCCTGACATAGATGATCACAGGAATACCATTCAATTTATTTCTATTTTATATAGTGTACAATTAAGCCATCTTCTTTTTTGGAAAAAAAAAATAATGCTAGTTTGTTGTTGTTGTTACAGAGACTGGCCTTGTTTTAATTTCAGCTATTACAAAAAGGGTATATTAAGAAAAATTTTTAGGAAGAATCCTCTGATCTTGTTATTGTGAAAGATGTGTAGCAAGTGGTGTGTTTCATTAACAGCTGCTTAACAGAGCGAATAAAAAACTGGACAAAGGGTATATAACCAAGTAATTTAGAGAAGCCAGTAATAAATGGAAGCATTACTATTACTCAGAGCAACAGGGAACAGAACACAAACTGTCTGTAATTAGTCTACATACATACATATATATGTCTATGTGTGTATATATGTGTGTATATATACACACATACACATCATTTTTCTAGTTACCACTTAGGTGTAAAAGTTGCTGTGTGGAATAGGTCAATAATAAAACCTACAAAATATATGAATTTCACAACATTTTGAATACATTTAGTCTTAGTTTACTAACTATGGACAAAAAACAAAAACAAAACAATAACCCTTCTGCACTAATGGCACTAATGTATGCTGTTTTAAGCATATTCAGTTATTTAAGTATTTCTCTATTACTGATATTTCATTATTTAAATATAATAATAAAATTATGTAATATATTGAGGGTCAGTATTCACGTATTCAATATTCAAGTTTTTGACTTTAAATTGAAAATTTGACGGAAACCAACCTGTGAATTAGACTTTCAAGTTCATAAAAGTTGCTTTGTCACATTTCTTTATTCTATTATATAATGAAGAGAGGGGTTTCTCCCAGTAATAAACCAATAGTTGTTCTTTCTGCATTTCTCATTACTCAGTTATTATTGTTATTTAATTGGACACAAGAAAAAAGTCATTCCTGTAATTAGCTGTTCACTGGCTTTCCGTGAATTCATGAACGCATAAATTGAATGGAATTCCATGTGAAAATATTTTCCAGCAAATGCATGCCAATATTAATTTAAGTATGTGGTAAAACCCACAGGTCAGTGTCATGAATTGGATGGAAATGTAAACCTCACACAGTAAGTGATGAAAAAGCACAACACAACACTATTACAAAGCAAACGTTAAGATCACAGCAGTAGTGGTTTAAAGCTTAGTTTTCCACTTCTATGAGAACCACATGTTCAACAGTTACCCCTGGTATGACCGATATGTAGGAATAAAAGTGCTTCTTGAACAGACTCATGTCTCTGCTTATAATACCACTGTGGAGAATCAAAAGAAAGGTATCAGTTCATGCAAAGAATAAAACAGCAATGTGTAACATTTCCACCAATTTCCATTACAATTACATTTAAGAGAAAGCATATCCAATAAAAATAATGATCAAATCAATCATGTCTGACATTTGTAAAGACTTTGTTCTATTTGGTTTCTGCTATCCTCATTTGGTGTTTTGTGTTATCATCATCAAAACCAAAAGTGAGTAAATATCTTTTGGAGGAGGAAGTACAGGTGGATTAAATACACTTTTCTCCATGGGTTTGACCGAAATATGAACAATGTAGATAAGGAAGACTGTCAAACAAGCCATAAATACTACATGAATATTTCCTATTTCCAGAGCAATATCACAGATATCAAAATGTCATTTTGTTGTCCTGTTTTATTGTATTATATATCAAAATTACCTAACTTAGTTTCTTGCCTATGGCCTGGTTTTTTGGATGTTAAATAGCGTTAAGTGAAACTGATTTTGGTTTTCATGACCCTGCAATGATTTTACAGATAGCATTAGAGGTAGTGCTACTGAGATGAAAACAGCTGGCAGTGAGCTCTGCTGAGGACGAAGGGCATTGTTTGTTGTAAGAAAAAATACATGTTTTCATGTTTCTTTTAAGCTTTGAATAAAGCAGAAAAATGTTTTATTCAACTTCATTCTGTTAGTATAAAAACAACTTTTATGCACTACCATTTGTTCTTTCTCTTTTGTTTGTTTGTTCAATTGTGTAACTAACATATTGAAATGTATGTAGTACTGAGCCAAAAGACACAAGACAACGACAAAAATCTATCATAAACCTGTCGAGGACATTGATAGGTAATTTTAAGCTTAGGCTACCTATCCTTCATAAGAGCTTAATTAACAATGGCAATAGTGTAAATGCTGTTTAATCAGAAATCATACAAAATATGCATTTTATAAATGAAAAAAATAAATCACACAACACATTTTAGAATGGTGCCTGGAAGACTAATTTTCATTAAGTGGGTTATTGGTTACATTTCTCTCACTCACAGTTATCGTGAATTGAGTATCTGAGACAGCTTGTCTGTCATTCTCTTCCCAATATTTGGATTAATACTTCTCCACTATCAGTTAGCACCAGATGTGCCATCTGTGTACAGATGTTGTACAGTGCTGTGCTACTGCCCTATAATGGATTGAAAGTGTGGAATGTGAACAGACTGTCAGTTACATATCTTATCGGTTTCTGTAAACAGACTGAAAGTCACAACTGGAATGTGTGTGAGGGATTAGCGTATGTATATATGTATTTATATGTACAGTCAATCCTGAAATTATTCATACCCATGGAAAATTTTGACATAATTTTAGTTTTAACTAAGCAGCAAGTTTTTTTTTTGTTAGTTTTTTTCAACCAGAAATGACGCAGGCTTCTCCCAAAAGGTAGAAGATAGGAGACGATATAAGAGGCATCATTGTGGAAATAAATATTTCTCAGCTTTAATTTACACTTGAACAAAAAGTGGCATGTCCAAAATTATTCATACCCATTGCAAACTGTCACAGTCTATAGGAGAACCCAAGATTACATAACATTCAAAATAGTCCACGCTGTGCTAAAGCATCCTAATTATCCAGATTCATTGGGAACAGCTATTTTAATCAACTCAACAAGTGAAAAACCACAACTCGCTGCAGTTAGTTTGTGGACAGTCATGGCTAAAACAGTGGAGCTCACTGAGGACCTGCAGCTGTGCATTGTGGCTGCTTACAAGTCAGGGAAGGACTATCAGGCCATATCGAAATGTTTTCAGGTAAGTTTAATTAAAAAATTCGTTCCGCACTGTGGAAAATGTGGATGGATGTGGTCTGAAGCCAAAAGTGACACCTATACTAGCCAGGAGGATATTGAGAGAAGTAAAAAAGATCACCACCAAGCCTATCCTGGAGCACTTGGGCCCTGCTGGTGGCAACGTCTCAAGGCAGACAGTCCAACAGACACAGACACACAACACCCCAAAACACACAGCAAAAATGGTGACGAAATGGTTACCAGACAAGGTTACTGATTATTGAGAAGGGTATGAAAAATTTTGAACATGCCACTTTTTTTTCAAATGTAAATAAAAGCTGAGATAATATGACAACATATCTCTGTCTCCCTCTCTCTCTCTCTCTAAATATATATGTATATATATAAATATATATATATATGTATATATACACACACCATATTTTCCGCACTATAGGGCGCACTGGATTATAAGGCGCACTGTCAATGAATGGTCTGTTTTCGATCTTTTTTCATATATAAGGCGCACCGGACTATAAGGCGCATTACACACAGTACGTATCACTCCGCGAGGCTCCTGACTACGGTGGTCGTAATGCTCCAACAATCCATCAAGCAGTGCAGCTTTGTAGCTTACCAAAGTCGCACTAAAACATAAAATCTGTTCGAGGTCAGTAAGCACAACCAGAATTCATACATAAGCCGCACCGGATTATAAAGCGCACTGTCAATTTTTGAGAAAATGTAAGGATTTTAAGTGCGCCTTATAGTCTGAAAAATACGGAATGTGTGTGTGTGTGTATGTATACATATATATATATACATATATATAATTATTATTTAAAATATATTTTTAAATAATAATTATGAATGAAGCCAAAGTCTGACCTTTCAATCATGGTGCCATTCTGGATCATCCATACGTCACAGTACGTTCTGGCAACCAACATGGCAGCAATGAGGATAAGGTATCCTGTCTGTCATGAACAGAAAAAAACACAGAGAATAGTTAGTACAGCCTGCAAAACACTGCAGATCATAAAGTCCTTTATCATCCTCCTGCCCTTGACTTGGCTCATATCTACTGAACAGATCAGATAAGACTGAACGGAACCAGAGGAGCTACGTGGCTATGACCTTGGCTCTTGGAGCTAATGTGTCTGTATCAATTACCATTTACCAACAGTGATTTTTTTTCTTGTTTACTACTCTAAAGTCATCTTTTAAAGTGGAATGATCTAGTAGAAAGAACGCTATGCAGATGGAATATTATCCCTTAAAGCAAGACAACCTTATCTGAAAACACCTGTTTTTTTGGAGTCTAACTGGGATCCTAAAAGAAGTGTAATCCCTTAAAGCAAACTGTGTGACATGAAAAACACACCGATTGTCTGCACAAAAACAAAAAAGATCATGATTTAGAAAGACATAGAAAAGAAATTTTCTTAACAAAACCTAATATAGTTTTTGTTGAAATTTCCACACAATGATTGTGAGCTTCTAGGAGAACATTTGTGGTGCTATTTGACACCATCAAAAGCATTTGACACCTACTTAATCAGTCCAAGTGTCTAAACAGGCCACCTAACAGTTTGATTACAGACACTTCAACATGACCGCAATTGTATTCTTACTCTTCAAGTTTCTTCTTTCTTCAAGTTATTTTTTCTCGTTTGGAGAAGTGCTGGAAATATGAACAGCATGATACAGAAAATACCAGCGTAACAGCATTTCAATGTCATACCTCCATACAGAAGAACTGAGGTACCATGATCCGCAGAATCCGAAGAATTCGGAGGAAGAAAACCTTGTCAACTGCTGTACGATCTTTTCTGCCATCTTTCTGTATGGAGAGACATAACAAAGGTGAGCTGTTATACATACAACTACAGCAAACAATTTATGACTAATTTTATAGGCTCCAGACAATCAAACATTAAAGATTGGCATACCTCAGTATCCACCACTAGATCTGAGCCTTCTTTCTTACTGCAAAGAAAGAACAATAATTCAAACAGACAGATCACATTGTTGAATTAAAAACATTAAACTCTGGGGAAGTTCATGCACCGGTTCATATTTCTTCACGCAAGATTGAGTAAAACATCCTTTTGATAATCATCATTATTATATCACTTGTGAAATATAACAGGACTTTGGGTAGCCGCTTGTACATGTCTACTTTTAAAATTGAGTAAATTGGGCTGGGATTTAATCTAACATCACACATTTAAATCAATCAATCAATCAATCAATCAATCAGGTATAATATGATGAACTCTTGTGTAATTGCTATCCCTAAAATGTCTCTGGTTCAACTGGAGAATTGTGGCAAGTATTGCACATCAGTGAACCTAATGGTAAATGATCTTGATAAATCAGAAACAGACACGTTTGTCTGGTCATAAACAGTTTTAATTATCTACTATTTTTCCTGTATATAAAAACATGTGTGTGTTAAATTTCATCAAAAAAGAAGGAGGATTTTACCCATCTGACCCAATCCAAATGCTATACGATAAAATGATGTTTCGGCAGGTTAGGTTGTATGAGAAGTTCAGCTTTAGAAAAATGCTGTAGTTTAAATTACCACCATTTGGGCGAAGAA
>JBAJHX010000046.1:298352-310911 GCA_037176925.1 Amniataba percoides | reverse complement strand
AAGAAAAAGTGCGTAAAGAGACCAATGAGCCAATAAGCCAATCTCCAATTGGAAATTGAGGCAGAAAAGAGGTCAGATTCAAGAAGCTTGAGGTCGAGGTTAGGAGAAGCATTTTGTCAGCCATACTTGAGAATTCAACTCACTCTTAAAACGCTTATCGACGCTTATCGCTTTAGTGCTAGCCTTTCAGGAGTCAGAGGTTGACTCCTACTTCAATTCATTTGAAAGAGTTACAACCACACTTGCCTGGCCTTGGGACATGTGGCCCATTCTGCAGCAGTGGAAACTAGTTGGTAAGGCTCACGAAGTAGTATCATCCCTTTCTTTGGAGGACAGCTTGCAATATGAAATCCTTAAAGAATCCATTTTGCATGCGTATGTGCCTGAAGCATATAGGCAAAAGTTCAGAACCCATAAAAAATCCAGTGGACAGAATGTGTTGAATTTGTTGAATTTACTGGGGAAAACATATTTGAATCTCTACAACAGCTGATGTTGCTCGAAGATTTTAAGAATGTTCTTCCAGAGCAAATGGTGATGTTCTTAAATTAACAAAAAGTCACCTCACTGTCCAAGGCAGCTGTCTTGGCTGATGAGTGTCTTAGCCCATAAAAAAGAGTTTGTGCCTTCTTCTCGACCAGATAGAGGTTCAGAATCATATCCTGTGACACCCAGTCATGGCCATCTGTCATATGAAAAGGCCAAGGGCGCCTGATCACCACCACGTGTGATTTGTGAGTGTTTCTACAGTCATAAGAAAGGTCATGTCATCGCTCACTGTCTTTTTCATAAACATGGACAGTAGTCTCAAACTAGCCAAGCTCAACCAAAAGGCATGGGTCTCATTAAAACTGTGTCACAGCAAAAACTAGACACGTCACTTGAGGGTAATGAATCTGACCCTTGTTTTAAACCATTACTGATGGCTTTGTGTCTCTAATGAGAGATCCAATAGATCAGCAGCCAGTAAAAATCCTGAAGGACACAGGTGGCTCCCAGTCTATTGTTCGAGAAGGCATTTTACCTCTCTCTTGCCACTCATCTTGTCACTCAAGGGCTGTTACTCAAGGCATGGAAATGACCTTCATACCTGCTCTTTTACATAATGTTCATGTTCAGTCTTCTCTGATCAGTGGATTTGTTAAAGTTGCTGTTCCTCCCGCTTTGCCGATTAAAGGTGTGGATTTCATAGTTTATAGGTGATAGTGTATTCATACATTAGTCTATTATTACGAGCAATATCCTCATGTGCAGCATCTGTCTTGGAATAGTCATCACCATTCAAATGTCTTAACCCGGTTCATTCACTTTTCACAGCTTCTGTACACTTCTTATCTCCTTTTTTATCTTGTTACCCAGACACTTCATTGTTGTATGTTTATTTTTATTTATTCTCTTATTTATGTTATTCTCTTATTTTAAAGTTTTGACAATTTCTATTATGTTTAAACAATTTTCTATTATTTTTTATTATTGTTATATTTGTACTGCACTCTGGCACAACAATTTCCTTCGGGATGAATGAAGTTGTCGTATTCGTATTTGTATCCTCAGCACTGACCAGCAGTGGCAAGGTTTGCCAGTCCCTGAAGTACTAGACAGTCCTGACCTGAGCTTAGCCTCTGACATAACAACTAAACCGTTTCCTGACATTTTTCCTGCTTGTGCAGTGACCAGGTCCCAATCGAAAAAGTATGGTACTTGTCTGATACTTTCCTGGTTGCAGAACCCTTTCCTGACACCACAGTGACAATGTTCAAAAGTAAGCCTAAGGAACTCCCCGCTGGCTCTGTATCCCCTCTCTTTCATACAGAAGTTGTATGACCAGCTGCTAGGGGTGAATTCATTGCTGCACAACAGTGTGTTATCTGCTTTGTGCAGCAAAATGTTGCTCCTCTGTCCTTAGCCAAGAAGAAGCCAAGAAGAAAAAAGTGTCTTATATCCTTGTTGATGGCTTGTTGGACTAGCGATGACATGGGGGATGCAGACTGGAAAACAACTTACCAGGTTGTAGTGCCTTCTGTCTGTCGTTACCATGTGCTGTCCCTGGCTCATGATCATGGGTTGGGTTACGGAAACCTACGAGCGAGTTCTCAAGCATTCAAAACTGATGTGGTTAATCACTGTCGATCCTGCCATGTTTGTCAAGTAGCTGGAAAACCAAAACAAGTCATCTGCCCTGCTTCCCTCTGTTCTATTTCAGTTTTGGGACAACCATGTGAGAGGGTGATTGCCGATTGTGTGGGACCATTGCCAAATGAGGAATCAGTTTCTACCAACAATCATGTGCTCCTCTACCAGGTTTCCAGAAGCCATTCTGCTCTGTAAAATCACTCCGGTCATATCCAAAGCCCTGGTAAAGTTCTTTTCACTGTTTGGTCTGCCAAAGATCAAAGCACCAATTTCAAGTCCAAAGTTTTCTCTCAAGTCCTTAAAATGTTAGGCATTAGTCATTTAACTTCTACCACTACCATCCTGAAAGTCAGGGGGCACTGGAAAGATTTCACCAAACCATGAAAGCCATGTTACGCAAGAATTGTCATGAGTCACAGAGTAACTGGGATAATGGAGTCCCACTTGTGTTGGTTCCTACCTGTGAGGCTGTGCAGGAGTCACTAGGATTCAGTCCTGCTGCACTAGTGTTTGGACATGAAGTTAGAGGCTCTTTATAGGTCCTCAAGGAGTATCTAATCACCTCTGAATCAAAAGTAAAGAGTATCCCTGAGTATGTGGCCAAGCTCAGAGACCGTCTCCAACAGGCATGCTCTTTGGCTAGGGATATCCTGACCTCTTCTTAGATGAGGATGAAGAAGCGATATGACTGGAAAGCAGTACCCCATGGGTTTAACCCTGGTGACAAAGTTCTGATTCTTTCTCCTATACCTGGTTCAGTACTCTCTACTAGATTCTCTGCCCACGGTCGCAGAGAGCAAGAAGCCCAGGCTCACGGTCGCAGAGAGCGAGAAGCCCTTCGCCGTTGCCGGCGGTCACGATGGGTTCCATGTCTTCGCTGACGGTCGCCTCAGGGTCGACACCTTCCTCACCGCCATCGATGGCCACCTTGGATTCCACATCTTCACCTTCACTGTCGGCCATCAAATGCTCGATGTCTTTGTCACCACCGCTGGCCACCTTGAGGTCCACATCTTCATCTCCTGTTCATTTGTCCTGTGTTCATTACCTCATGTTTCCATGTTTCATGTCCATGTTTCTTCCCGCATTTCATACCTTTGATGATCTTGCTGTCAAGTGAGTTTTGGGTTTTTGCCACATTCATGTGCTTTTTGGATTTTGCCTTTTGAAAGACTCGTTATCATTAAAACATCTTGTAACCTCGCTCCGGAGTCTGAGTCCTGCATTTGGCTCCTGCCTTGCCTTGTCAGAGTCTAATCTTAACACCTGAGAGGAAAATGGAGCTACTGTCCATGATGCTGTCTCTCCTTTGGTGTCCATTTCGAGCTCTCAAGACGAGTTGGTGATGGGTAGTGCAAAGCCACAGGGGTCTAGAATAAGCAATATTGAGATATTGACAAATTAGTCCCATTACCTGTCTCACCTCTCCATTGACCAAAGCAAGGAAATGGAGGAGCTGATATGTGACTCTCCATGTCTGTTTAAGAATATTCCCTCCCAAACTCCTGTCATAACATATGACATTGTCTTGACTAATCCTACTCCAATCAAGCAGCAAGCCTATCGTGCTAATCCTGTTAAAAGGGAGATCTTGTGCAACATGGATTTGCGGTGCCAAATTCTAGCCCATGGGGCTCCCCTTGTCTCTTGGATACAAAGTCAGATGGCAGTCCAAGGTTCTACACTGACCTCTGTAAGATAAATGTTCCAGATGCACACCCATTGCTTCTCATTGATGACTGTATTGATGAGATTGGTCATGCAATGTCTATCAGTAAACTTGACATGTTAAAAGGGTATTGGCAAGTTCCTTTAGCACCACGTGCTTTTGAGGTTTCAGCTTTTGTGACTTCCGACAGTTTCCTCCAGCACACTGTCATGCCCTTCGGGATGTGTAATGCTCCAGCTACCTTTCAAAGGCTAGTAAACACAGTGCTGGGTGGTGTGCCAAACTGCAGAGATTATCTGGATGATATATCAGCTGATTGGACTAGTCACTTGGCTACCCTGAAAGAGGTTTTTACTCATCTGTCAACTCCTACTCTGAATCTCGCTCTCTCTCTCTCCTGAATCTCGCCAAATGTGAGTTTGGAAAAGGTACTGTTCTGTATCTCAGACAGCAGGTTGGGGGAGGAAAAGTGTGCCCTGCAAATGCAAAAATCACAGCCATCACTGCATTTCAATTTCCAACTACCAAGAGAGAGCTGTGTCGTTTCCTGGGAATGGCAGGATAGTATCACTGGTTTTGCAGAAACGTTTCCTCTGTGGCAGCCCCACTGACTGCCCTGACCGTGACCACTCACTTGACCTGACCCTTCGTCTGGTCAAGTGTCTTTTGAAAACCTTAAGGGTGTACTGTGTTGTGCTCCTGTTCTGTCTGCCCCAGATTTCTCTATTCCCTTCAAGCTTGATGTGGAGGCCAGTGCAGTTGGAGCTGGGGCTGTTCTTCTGCAGGAGGATAACCATGGGGTTGACCATTCTGTGAGTTACTTTTTTCGCAAGTTTAACCAATATCAACTTAAATATTCTACCAATGAAAAGGAACCTCTTGCCATTTTACTTGCCTTGCAACATTTTGAAGTATACTTTGGGTCAAGTGTTATGCCCATTAAGGTCTTCACTTACCACAATCTGCTAGTGTTTCTCTCCCGAATGTACAACCATAATCATTGTCTGATGCGTTGATCCATGATCATTCAAGACTACAATCATAATATCTGCCATTAAAAGGGTCTGAGAATGTAATAGCCAGTGCTTTGTCACGTTCTCTGTCATTGCAGAGATGGGGTGGGGGTGTTACGTGCCAAGCATGGCTATATACTTTGTTTCCCTCCCTCATGCATTCTCTCTCCCTTTCTGTGTGTCTCTCTCTCTCTTCTCTCAGGTGTGCCAGTATTGCTGCCTGGTTGATTGCCAGCTTGGACATTGAGGACAAGCTGCTCATTCGTCCATTCAAGCAGGAGCAAGCCAATCAACAGAGGCAATTTTTAAAAGGAAGAAGTTGAGACGAGCTTGCTCTCTCTCTCCTCTTTTGGTCGACACATGCTAAATGTTGTTGTAGGTAAGTGGTGGGGAGGTTGGCTCTCAGTGAGTTGGGGTACCCCTTACATTGCACATGTAGTAGAATCTTTGTCTAGAGACGCTAGTTAATTGGTTGATGCCGCCCCTTGTGTTGTTTTCTGAACCTTTTTTAGGCAAGATATTTTTTGTGTTTTGGTTTGCTAGAGAAGCAATAGTTTAGGCCCTGTTTTGTTATCTTTAATTTCTTTGTTTAGGCACAATACCCATGGCCATCTCCCCCCACTTTATGAAAATCTTTGTTTTACACTGCGTTGCATTCTTGAGTTTATGCAAATAGAAGAGCATGCAGCCTAGCTGGTCAGTGAGTGTAACCACTACCAAGAGTGTGGGAGGGTTAATAAGGGCCCCGCGCAAGAGGAGGGATCACTGTAACTGCACTCTGGCCTACATACTCATGAGTCCCAAGCCACTGTGTCACCAGTGGAGCTGAGGTAGAACAGTAAAGTAAACAGTTTCCTGGTCATCAGCATCACAAAGGTTATAGTCATCTCATCTCTCCACATTAGTTTAGAGAGCTCAGAAACCGTTGTGAAATTAAGTAGACCAGTTCCTATGCCAAGTTCTTCACAATTTTTACAGAGGTGTAATAGAAAGCATACTGGGAAGGCTGTAAGCTATATATTATAGAGCATATTGCATTGGTTAATATTATATACTTTTCCATATACAAATTAATATGAGCTATTATAAATGAATAGCTATAATAGTTATAATAAATTAATACTAAATAAAACCTGATAGCTGGAATTACACTAATACATGTACTGGCTGTAATAGCTGTAACTGCTAAATCTGTCCTTTAATGTAATTTTCTGTTGCCATTGTCTTACCAAGCTTGTTACCTGGCTACCCAAGTAAAGTAAGCTCATGCTTACCAATTCTCTCTCCTTCCATACAAAACACACACACACACACACACACACACACACACACACACACACACACACACACACACACACACACACACACACACCATTCTTCGTATCCCATGTTTTGTTCAGGGAACTCATTATTGCAAGAGCAGATTTACATTTGTCCTACCCCCAGTGTGCCATACATCCCTCCTCCCTCCTGTTGGTCATTGTTTTCACACAGACTCCACCTGAGCTCCACTCACATGAATAGAAGCATTGTATTACTCACAGTCTCTACTTCTCACCAGGTGTATTTATGAGCAGAGGAAAAACTGATCATTTCATTGCAATGGACCATGTTGTGTTGCTTCTGGTGTGTGTTGCTCCGGTGGTTTGGTCTTATAGCTCAGGTAAAGTTATGGACAGCTGTGAAGACATGAGACCCCTCCACTCTGGACTGAGTCCACAGAGAAAACCTTCACCCTTCACCGTCACTACAGACCACCGCAGCTACAGAGTGGGAGAGGCAGTGAAAGGTACTTATTTTTTCAATCCTTTTAGAAATTTGTCATCTCTGCTCTGCATCTCTGCTCAGACTGCTGCTTCTGTGACCTGGCCCCGGACCAAGCGGATGAAGACGATGATTTTATGTCATTTATCACCATTATACCTTTAATACTCTGTTTCTTTAGTTACTGTGGACACTCTGAGAACTATGGATGTTCATTACTATATGTTTTACCATTTTGTAGAAAAAGTTAGTCATTTACTAAATATACAGTTAATTAATAAATTTATTAATTTAATGAAACCACTAATGGCAACCCTAATTTAAAGGTTTATAGTGTACTGACAAAGACTGAGCATTTATACAGATAGTGTACCAGGCAGGTAGACCCAAATGCAGAAAACAACTTGAGTTGTGAAAGTTTAATAAAGAGTTTTCTTACAGCAAAGTTCTTAATGAGAGATCTCTTGGCTTGGTACAGGCTGGATCAATGAAGCTCACATGACATAACAAGACATGACAGTATAAAGCATGATCTGGCATGAGACAGGGGAAATGCAGACAATATATACACATGAGGAAATGGGGAACAGGTGGAAACAATCAAGGTGGGGCAGACGATCACACCTGTGGGAAGAAAGAATGGGAAGAAGTTAAAGGACCTGAAATGAGAGCATAGTTAAGAATTTCAAAATAAAACAGACATGCCCGAACCTGAAAGAAAACAGGATATGACAGACATGACAACTTAACACACATGATGAGACATGGCAAGCATGTAGTTTACTAAATGTTACGCTTGTATAGGTGTCTTGAAATATTGTTGGGAGGCTTACCTGAGTGTGAAGAATGAGCTGGAATATTTGTTTATTTCCCAGTTCAGCTCCAGGCTCCAGCCTCCACACCATTCATTGGTTTCCTGTTACAGGCGAGGGAGGTGGGGACACAGTCCCCTGTGGGCTCCTTTTCCCTGACAACAGGAGCTGTTCAGCATCTCACCTGCAGTCACAGACCTGTGAGTTTATTCCCATATAGCAGACCTTATAGCAGAGCTTTATTTGAACAGCATGCACCAACATATTGCCTGTCAGTCACACTCAGTCTCATGTCACTTCACAAGCGGATGGCCTGAATGGCAGAATTTCACTTTATGTCTGTTTGATTTGTGACTTTGTAACCTTTTTCTCTCGCTGTGTGTTTGTGTTTATATGCATGCATCCAGAGCTCAGCTGTATCCCACACATCAGAGTCTGCTAAGACCTCCATTCAAGTGACATGGACATCAGAGGCATCGGCAGACATGAAACCCATTCTATTTCAGTAAGGTTGAATCAAACCATTTTGTTCTATGTTCTATACAATATTGCCCCTTTTCCTTTTCCACTAGTACCTACTTGGCTCGGCTTGCCTCGGTTTTTACGTGTTTCCATTACGTGTTAGTACCTGGTACCAGGTACTTTTCTAGTACCTACTCGGCCGGGGTTGCAAGCAAGCTGAGTTGAGCCAAAAATGTGACGTTGACAGACAGCAGGCCACTAATTGGCCAGAGCGTGATGAGTCAGGAGAGCGACTCGTTCATAAGAATCAACCGCTGCCTTTTTAAAATGCAACAACGAGGTGCAGACGTTTCTTTGTGTTTGTTTGTTTCTCTCTGGTGGCCTCCATAGTAGTTTTGTGTTTGTCTCGCACAACAAAAGACATCGCTAGAGTTTCGGACTGCCTCGCTATGATGACTCCACTCAAGCTGAGGTGGTATTGTATTGTAATGGAAAACAAGCCGAGCCAAGGCGAGCCGAGTAGGTACTAGTGGAAAAGAAGCATATGTTATGTGTGTCTGCCTTGACTGATGAAAACTGTTTTTGATGTATCTGCAGTGCATCCTTTGTGCAGAATTACAGGACATTCTGGGTTAATGTTACAAGTGCTGGCCTGAACTTCACAAATGATAGTATTGGTGGATCTATAAGTTCTCCCATGAAACCAACAACAACAACTACACTACCTCAACATGTATCACCTGCTGTAAGTAGTAATGATGACTGAGAGGACATTAGGGTACAAGGCTAGCCTACACTTCTGTTCTACATCTTCTGTTCAGTCTTGCAGCCACATCAAGGTTGACAGTTTTTCAAAATTTTGAAACACATTTCCTGAAGTTGTATGGCTCATTTTCACAAAACCCTAAAAAAGACTGAAAAGAGTTAACCATTTAGTCAGACACCATAAATCTCTGAAACATTCACTCTTACAGAGTGATCAAATATTTTATGTTTTTTAAGGTGGTGGCATTATGATCAGTTCCCCTCATGGCCTCACTCACCACCATCTTCATTCCCTCAGGAGGATCATCAGTTATGGAGTGTCAGCCGTGACATTATTTTTGCACTGGCAGCAGTTCCTTCACAAAATCTCTAAATGGTTCTTGTTCACCAAAACAGAACAGTTGGAGCCCTCAGACCACATACTTCACGAAGGCTTTATTGAAGGACCTCTGAAACAGTCCACGGGCCTCATTTATAAAACTGTGCGTAGAATTCACATCAAAAGGTGGCGTACAGACGAAATACAGAAAAATATTCTGACTTATAACACTGTGCGTAAACATGTCCTACAACAGTTTCTCTTTATAAATCACAACCAACCTGAAATGTGGTGCACCTTTTGCGGACATTATGTAACGCCCATAATTGCCTATAGAATAGTCAGTAAAATGCCCCTTATTAATGTTCATTCTACCTGTCTGCACGATGATGACCATAATAAGACCAAAACAAGAAAATACAAGTAGTGTGATATAGAAGATTTTCTTTGAGAGGTTGATATAACGATAAGCTCAGACAGGAGACCCAAAAGCAGGATGACAGATACCAGGCACAGATTTAACCGATTTAATGATAAATAAACAGGCTTGAATAGTCTTGGCAAGACAAGCTAAGCAGAAGACAACAATTTGACAACAAGACAGTGGAAACGCAGACAATATATACATAGGAGGTAGTGGAAAACAGGTGGAAACAATCGGGTGGGGCAGACAATCGCATAGGTAGGAAGCACATAATGGGAGGAAGTTAAGGGACCTGAAACAAGAGGAGAGTTAGGGATTTCAAAATAAAATAGTCAAGCCAGAACAGGAAACAAGACAAGGCAGACAAAGAGTTAACAAACTTCACATGACATCACAGTTGACAGAAGAAAAATAAATGTGCTGATAAAGTGATATTTTAAATGGCAAAAAGGCGTCAGAGTGGCAGCATGTGGCGAGCACTGTTAATGCTGCTGCATTGGAAGATTAGCTGAAATAAAGAAGAAATCCGACATGAAAATGGACAGGTGGGGGTCAGAGGACACAGGAGCTCATCTTGCAAAGGAACACAATCAATTTTTTTTTTAGGACAGGGTTGGGCTCAGAGCCCAACATGACCACCAGCGTCAGTTGAATATGAAACAATATATGAAACTATGCACTCAGATCTGTCCAAGGTGAAGCATCAAAAACGGCATCAGTGTAAACGCAATCTGCCCCATTGTTCTCCTGATTTATTAGAATCAAATTCAGAGAATGCAGTAGTTTAAAAATGACAGAACATATCTGAGGGAGCAGATATCACTGTTTTTATTTATTATCCTAAATAGTGTTTTTTGGTTCATTCACTGTAAAAATGGCTTTTATCATTTAATAAATGAACTCTTCATTTACGATATGTGAACGGTACTATTTTGATTTCCTCTACATAATGTGTTTCATCCTTCTGCCGACCGAGTAGCAGTTTCTCACGGGTCAGAGCTTGCATGGAAGACTGCACATTCTTTACCAAATTAGTTTTTTTTATAAATCCCAAAATTTGTGTAGAAATTAGCATATGCCTTCTTTTGTTTGTGTGCAGCGTTTTAAATGAGGCCCCTTGTGCTCACTAATGTGGTCTGCCCACTGGTGGAGGGAGTCTCAGCAGTGCTTTTTCTCTTGGCTAATGTAAATTTTTTGGGATGATGTATGTGCTTTGTCTGGAACTGTGAGAGAAAGACATTTTGAAGCTTAACAACTTTAGCCACAGGATATAAACCTACTCAACAGTCAATGACCATTAGATTACATCTTACCTTTACCCATTCTGCAAGTAATTACATTGATGATGTACATCAACAAATATAAATTCGCTTTTGAGTGGTTTTTTACTTTGACTGACTATGTAAGACAACATTCAAGACACATATATAGCCAAATATCCTTTAACCAATTAATACAAAGCAAAAATCAAAAGAGTTTAACAAAATCTGGCACTAGATTATCCTTAACGTTCTTCTGTAACCTTCCACAATATTATCTCAACTGGTGTAAAATTTACCTGTTCATCAGGTCACCTGTGTTCAGGTTGTAACATTACCAGTAAGAATGTTTCAGGATTATGGACATGTCTTCCAGAGTTTTGTGTTGAAGAAATTCTGACAAAAAATCTACAGTCCTCTTTGGAGAGATATTAACAATTCCTTAATCACACTGATGCACTCTCTCTTGCTTGTTGCTAGTGTACGTTCCAGGATTGCTCTTTGAAAGTCATATGTGCTAACACAGAGTATTACATGGGTGATGTGAATGCCTTTTGTACTGCATTCACAAAGAGCAGGACTGAATTGTGTTCCTCTTGTTATATTTATATGAATGTGCTGTTTTTTTCTGCAGGAAAGTATCTCCAACACAGACTGTGGTGTCACCAAGGTGTGTTTCAGTCAGCCTCCAAACTGTGACCCTACAGGCAATGCTGACTGTTATTTCATGTCAGCCATGATGTTGTCTCCCGGTGATACAGCCGTCCGCTATGAGATGACAGGTCCTTCTGATGGATACATCTCTTTTGGATTCTCAGATGATCAGATGATGGTAATGTGGTAATGTGAATATGATATTTATAATTACTTCTTCTTACTTCATCTTCTAAAAATTAATCTTTTAAAAATGTAATGAATATGATGTATTTGTGTTTATATGACTGTTTTGTTATTAGCTATTCTTAAATCATCTGTGGATCAACGTATTCTTCTTTCTTCAGGGAAATGATGACATCTATATTTGTGGCATTGAGAGCAATGGCTTGGTGCAGTTACAACATGTCTTTTCAACGGGAAAGACAGCTCCACAAGCGCTTCCTCTGGTAGGCTATTGAAGTTTTTCTGATATATATGTGGACAAGGTATGAGGCCAAAATTTTGCTTGTCAGACTGTAGATGTTAACAGCTTTTTTCATCTGCTTAAACACATTTCCAAAGTTATAATGGTAAATTTCACAGACACAAAACTGAAAAGAGTCAAACTCCGCAAATCACTTGCAAAATAAAACACTGCACTCAAATCCACTTTCTTCCTTCTGAAAAAGCATTGTTTCCACCTAAATGATACACACAATGTCTCTTAGTGAATAAAAATACTGTTTCCACAGGCTTTGACTTCATAAGGATATATTACATATTCAAATGTATAAAATACATAGGGTGTTCCTTGATTTTACAGTACACACATAATAAAGATTGTTATTAGTCATACTGTCATACAAATATGTGTTTATATCATATGAATATGGCATTGACATCCATTGTATCAGCATAGGATACAATGCACCTTTGTCTATCCAGCAAGCTCCAGTTAGGCTAAACTCACAAACGAGCCTCCCACAGTCATACTGTAAACTTATTGTTGATACTGCAACATTAGATAAACTGATAAGATGCTGAGCTTCATGTGATTGTTGTTGTTGCACCACAGTATGAAGTGTTAGGGCTTAGGGTTAGGGAGACAATATTGATTTGCATTAAAAGTGAAAATATTGGTGTCAAATTTTTGACAAATTTTAATTGTTAATACAAACTCTGACACTTAACTTTGTTTAAATGCCTTTAAGCCTGTGTTTATTAAACAGCTTTTCAGATTTGCAACGTGTTAAAGATTTTTTTTTATTTTAGACAAAGCATTTATTTTAAAATTCTAACAAAA